>JBBBDQ010000889.1:690000-818817 GCA_037127315.1 Ascarosepion bandense | reverse complement strand
CATTGGCCTTAGCAATACACGTGTGCTCGGAAATGATCGTTTTCTCTAACCATCTATTTATGTTCAATTCAAGCCTACAAATCTAACCATGCCGACTTTTAGAATCCTACTCGCCCCAATCTTCCACTTCTTTGTCGTCAGTTCCTGTATATTCTTCGGCCTTAGCAATACACATGTGCTAGGAAATGATCTCCTTCTCTAACCATCTATTTATGTTCAATTCAAGTCTACAAATCTAACCATGCAGAATTTTAGAATCCTACTCGCCCCAATCTTCCACTTCTTATCGTCGGTTCCTATATATTCTTGGGCCTTAGCAATGCACGTGTGCTAGGAAATGATCGTCTTCTCTAACCATCTATTTATGTTCAATTCAAGCCTACAAATCTAACCATGCCGACTTTTAGAATCCTACTCGCCCCAATCTTCCATTTTTTGTCGTCGGTTCCTATATATTCTTGGGCCTTAGCAATACACGTGTGCTAGGAAATGATCTCCTTCTCTAACCATCTATTTATGTTCAATTCAAGCCTACAAATCTAACCATGCCGACTTTTAGAATCCTACTCGCCCCAATCTTCCACTTCTTGTTGTCGGTTTCTATATATTCTTGGGCCTTAGCAACACACATGTGCTAGGAAATGATCGTATTCTCTAGCCATCTATTTATGTTCAATTCAAGCCTACAAATCTAACCATGCAGAATTTTTGAATCCTACTCGCCCCAATCTTCCGCTTCTTGTCGTCAGTTCCTGTATATTCTTTGGCCTTAGCAATACACGTGTGCTAGAAAATGATCTCCTTCTCTAACCATCTATTTATGTTCAATTCAAGCCTACAAATCTAACCATGCCGACTTTTAGAATCCTACTCGCCCCAATCTTCCACTTCTTGTTGTCGGTTTCTATATATTCTTGGGCCTTAACAATACACATGTGCTAGGAAATGATCTCCTTCTCTAACCATCTATTTATGTTCAATTCAAGTCTACAAATCTACCCTTGCAGAATTTTAGAATCCTACTCGCCCCAATCTTCCACTTCTTGTTGTCGGTTTCTGTATATTCTTGGGCCTTAGCAATACAGATGTGCTAGGAAATGATCGTCTTCTCTAGCCATCTATTTATGTTCAATTCAAGCCTACAAATCTAACCATGGAGAATTTTAGAATCCTACTCGCCCCAATCTTCCGCTTCTTGTCGTCAGTTCCTGTATATTCTTTGGCCTTAGCAATACACGTGTGCTAGGAAACGATCGTCTTCTCTAACCATCTATTTATGTTCAATTCAAGCCTACAAATCTAACCATGCCGACTTTTAGAATCCTACTCGCCCCAATCTTCCACTTCTTGTTGTCGATTTCTATATATTCTTGGGCCTTAGCAATACACATGTGCTAGGAAATGATCTGCTTCTCTAACCATCTATTTATGTTCAATTCAAGCCTACAAATCTAACCATGCAGAATTTTAGAATCCTACTCGCGCCAATCTTCCAATTCTTGTCGTCGGTTTCTGTATATTCTTCGGCCTTAGCAATACACGTGTGCTAGTAAATGATCTTCTTCTCTAACCATCTATTTATGTTAAATTCAAGTCTACAAATCTAACCATTCAGAATTTTAGAATCCTACTCGCCCCAATCTTCCACTTCTTGTCGTCGGTTTCTATATATTCTTCGGCCTTAGCAATACACGTGTGCTAGGAAATGATCTTCTTCTCTAACCATCTATTTATGTTAAATTCAAGTCTACAAATCTAACCATGCAGAATTTTAGAATCCTACTCGCCCCAATCTTCCACTTCTTGTCGTCGGTTTCTATATATTCTTCGGCCTTAGCAATACACGTGTGCTATGAAATGATCTTCTTCTCTAACCATCTATTTATGTTAAATTCAAGTCTACAAATCTAACCATGCAGAATTTTAGAATCCTACTCGCCCCAATCTTCCACTTCTTGTCGTCGGTTTCTATATATTCTTCGGCCTTAGCAATACACGTGTGCTAGGAAATGATCTTCTATTCTAACCATCTATTTATGTTAAATTCAAGTCTACAAATCTAACCATGCCGACTTTTAGAATCCTACTCGCCCCAATCTTCCACTTCTTGTTGTCGATTTCTATATATTCTTGGGCCTTAGCAATACACATGTGCTAGGAAATGATCTCCTTCTCTAACCATCTATTTATGTTCAATTCAAGCCTACAAATCTAACCATGCAGAATTTTAGAATCCTACTCGCCCCAATCTTCCACTTCTTGTCGTCGGTTTCTGTATATTCTTCGGCCTTAGCAATACACGTGTGCTAGTAAATGATCTTCTTCTCTAACCATCTATTTATGTTAAATTCAAGTCTCCAAATCTAACCATGCAGAATTTTAGAATCCTACTCGCCCCAATCTTCCACTTCTTGTCGTCGGTTTCTATATATTCTTCGGCCTTAGCAATACACATGTGCTAGGAAATGATCTTCTTCTCTAACCATCTATTTATGTTCAATTCAAGCCTACAAATCAAACCATGCAGAATTTTAGAATCCTACTCGCCCCAATCTTCCACTTCTTATCGTCGGTTCCTATATATTCTTGGGCCTTAGCAATACACGTGTGCTAGGAAATGATCGTCTTCTCTAACCATCTATTTATGTTCAATTCAAGCCTACAAATCTAACCATGCAGAATTTTAGAATCCTACTCGCCCCAATCTTCCACTTCTTATCGTCGGTTCCTATATATTCATGGGCCTTAGCAATACACGTGTGCTAGGAAATGATCGTCTTCTCTAACCATCTATTTATGTTCAATTCAAGCCTACAAATCTAACCATGCCGACTTTTAGAATCCTACTCGCCCCAATCTTCCATTTCTTGTCGTCGGTGCCTATATATTATTGGGCCTTAGCAATACACGTGTGCTAGGAAATGATCGTCTTCTCTAACCATCTATTTATGTTCAATTCAAGCCTACAAATCTAACCATGCAGACTTTTAGAATCCTACTCGCCACAATCTTCCATTTCTTGTCGTCGGTTCCTATATATTCTTGGGCCTTAGCAATGCACGTGTGCTAGGAAATGATCGTCTTCTCTAACTATCTATTTATGTTCAATTCAAGCCTACAAATCTAACCATGCCGACTTTTAGAATCCTACTCGCCCCAATCTTCCACTTCTTATCGTCGGTTCCTATATATTCTTGGGCCTTAGCAATACACGTGTGCTAGGAAATGATCGTCTTCTCTAACCATCTATTTATGTTCAATTCAAGCCTACAAATCTAACCATGAAGAATTTTAGAATCCTACTCGCCCCAGTTTTCCACTTCTTGTCGTCAGTTCCTGTATATTCTTGGGCCTTAGCAATACACGTGTGCTAGGAAATGTTCGTCTTCTCTAACCATCTATTTATGTTCAATTCAAGCCTACAAATCTAATCATGCCGAATTTTAGAATCCTACTCGCCCCAATCTTCAACTTCTTGTCGTCGGTTCCCGTATATTCTTGGGCCTTAGCAATACACATGTGCTAGGAAATGATCGTCTTCTCTAACCATCTATTTATGTTCAATTCAAGCCTACAAATCTAACCATGCCGACTTTTAGAATCCTACTCGCCCCAATCTTCCACTTCTTGTCGTCGGTTTCTATGTATTCTTGTGCCTTAGCAATACACATGTGCTAGGAAATGATCCTCTTCTCTAACCATCTATTTATGTTCAATTCAAGCCTACAAATCTAACCATGCCGACTTTTAGAATCCTACTCGCCCCAATCTTCCACTTCTTGTCGTCAGTTCCTGTATATTCTTCGGCCTTAGCAATACACATGTGCTAGGAAATGATCGTCTTATCTAACCATCTATTTATGTTCAATTCACGCCTACAAATCTAACCATGCCGACTTTTAGAATCCTACTCGCCCCAATATCCACTTCTTGTCGTCAGTTCCTGTATATTCTTGGGCCTTAGCAATACACATGTGCTATGAAATGATCGTCTTCTCTAACCATCTATTTATGTTCAATTCAAGCCTACAAATCTAACCATGCAGAATTTTAGAATCCTACTCGCCCCAATCTTCCATTTCTTGTCGTGGGTTTCTATATATTCTTGGGCTTGGCAATACACATGTGCTAGGAAATGATCTTCTTCTCTACCCCATCAATTTATGTTCAATTCAAGCCGACAAATTTAACCATGCAGAATTTTAGAATCCTACTCGCCCCAATCTTCCCCTTCTGGTCGTCGGTTCCTATATATTCTTCGGCCTTAGCAGTACACGTGTGCTAGGAAATGATCGTCTTCTCTAACCATCTATTTATGTTCAATTCAAGCCTACAAATCTAACCATGCCGACTTTTAGAATCCTACTCGCTCCAATCTTCCACTTCTTGTTGTCGGTTTCTATATATTCTTGGGCCTTAGCAATACACATGTGCTAGAAAATGATCTTCTTCTCTAACCATCTATTTATGTTCAATTCAAGCCTACAAATCTAACCATGGAGAATTTTAGAATCCTACTCGCCCCAATCTTCCACTCCTTTGTCGTCAGTTCCTGTATATTCATTGGCCTTAGCAATACACGTGTGCTAGGAAATGATCGTCTTCTCTAACCATCTATTTATGTTCAATTCAAGCCTACAAATCTAACCATGCCGACTTTTAGAATCCTACTCGCCCCAATCTTCCACTTCTTGCTGTCGATTTCTATATATTCTTGGGCCTTAGCAATACACGTGTGCTAGGAAATGATCTCCTTCTCTAACCATCTATTTATGTTCAATTCAAGCCTACAAATCTAACCATGCAGAATTTTAGAATCCTACTCGCCCCAATCTTCCACTTCTTGTCGTCGGTTTCTGTATATTCTTCGGCTTTAGCAATACACGTGTGCTAGGAAATGATCTTCTTCTCTAACCATCTATTTATGTTAAATTCAAGTCTACAAATCTAACCATGCAGAATTTTAGAATCCTACTCGCCCCAATCTTCCACTTCTTGTCGTCGGTTTCTATATATTCTTCGGCCTTAGCAATACACGTGTGCTAGGAAATAATCTCCTTCTCTAACCATCTATTTATGTTCAATTCAAGCCTACAAATCTAACCATGCCGACTTTTAGAATCCTACTCGCCCCAATCTTCCAATTCTTGTTGTCGGTTTCTATATATTCTTGGGCCTTAGCAATACACATGTGCTAGGAAATGATCTTCTTCTCTAACCATCTATTTATGTTCAATTCAAGCCTACAAATCTAACCATGCAGAATTTTAGAATCCTACTCGCCCCAATCTTCCACTTCTTATCGTCGGTTCCTATATATTCTTGGGCCTTAGCAATAAACGTGTGCTAGGAAATGATCGTCTTCTCTAACCATCTATTTATGTTCAATTCAAGCCTACAAATCTAACCATGCAGAATTTTAGAATCCTACTGGCCCAAATCTTCCACTTCTTGTCGTCAGTTCCTGTATATTCTTGGGCCTTAGCAATTCACGTGTGCTAGGAAATGATCTTATTCTCTAACTATCTATTTATGTTCAATTCAAGCCTACAAATCTAACCATGAAGAATTTTAGAATCCTACTCGCCCCAGTCTTCCACTTCTTGTCGTCAGTTCCTGTATATTCTTGGGCCTTAGCAATACACGTGTGCTAGGAAATGTTCGTCTTCTCTAACCATCTATTTATGTTCAATTCAAGCCTACAAATCTAACCATGCAGAATTTTAGAATCATACTCGCCCCAATCTTCCACTTCTTGTCGTCGGTTTCTATATATTCTTGGGTCTTAGCAATACACATGTGCTAGGAAATGATCGTCTTCTCTAACCATCTATTTATGTTCAATTCAAGCCTACAAATCTAACCATGCCGACTTTTAGAATCCTACTCGCCCCAATCTTCCACTTCTTGTCGTCAGTTCCTGTATATTCTTGGGCCTTAGCAATACACATGTGCTAGGAAATGATCGTCTTCTCTAACCATCTATTTATGTTCAATTCAAGCCTACAAATCTAACCATGCCGACTTTTAGAATCCTACTCGCCCCAATCTTCCACTTCTTGTCGTCGGTTTCTATATATTCTTGTGCCTTAGCAATACACATGTGCTAGGAAATGATCGTCTTCTCTAACCATCTATTTATGTTCAATTCAAGCCTACAAATCTAACCATGCCGACTTTTAGAATCCTACTCGCCCCAATCTTCCACTTCTTGTCGTCAGTTCCTGTATATTCTTCGGCCTTAGCAATACACATGTGCTAGGAAATGATCGTCTACTCTAACCATCTATTTATGTTCAATTCAAGCCTACAAATCTAACCATGCAGAATTTTTGAATCCTACTCGCCCCAATCTTCCACTTCTTGTCGTCAGTTCCTATATATTCTTCGGCCTTAGCAATACACATGTGCTATGAAATGATCGTCTTCTCTAACCATCTATTTATGTTCAATTCAAGCCTACAAATCTAACCATGCCGACTTTTAGAATCCTACTCGCCCCAATCTTCCACTTCTTGTCGTCAGTTCCTGTATATTCTTCGGCCTTAGCAATACACACGTGCTAAGAAATGATCGTCTTCTCTAACCATCTATTTATGTTCAATTCAAGCCTACAAATCTAACCATGCCGACTTTTAGAATCCTACTCGCCCCAATCTTCCACTTCTTGTCGTCAGTTCCTGTATATTCTTCGGCCTTAGCAATACACATGTGCTAGGAAATGATCGTCTTCTCTAACCATCTATTTATGTTCAATTCAAGCCTACAAATCTAACCATGCCGACTTTTAGAATCCTACTCGCCACAATCTTCCACTTCTTGTCGTCAGTTCCTGTATATTCTTCGGCCTTAGCAATACACATGTGCTAGGAAATGATCGTCTTCTCTAACCATCTATTTATGTTCAATTCAAGCCTACAAATCTAACCATGCCGACTTTTAGAATCCTACTCGCCCCAATCTTCCAATTCTTGCCGTCAGTTCCTGTATATTCTTCGGCCTTAGCAATACACATGTGCTAGGAAATGATCGTCTTCTCTAACCATCTATTTATGTTCAATTCAAGCCTACAAATCTAACCATGCCGATTTTTAGAATCCTACTCGCCCCAATCTTCCACTTCTTGTCGTCAGTTCCTGTATATTCTTCGGCCTTAGCAATACACATGTGCTAGGAAATGATCGTCTTCTCTAACCATCTATTTATGTTCAATTCAAGCCTACAAATCTAACCATGCCGACTTTTAGAATCCTACTCGCCCCAATCTTCCACTTCTTGTCGTCGGTTCCTATATATTCTTCGGACTTAGCAATACACATGTGCTAGGAAATGATCTTCTTCTCTAACCATCTGTTTATGTTCAATTCAAGCCTACAAAACTAACCATGCCGACTTTTAGAATCCTACTCGCCCCAATCTTCCACTTCTTGTCGTCAGTTCCTGTATATTCTTCGGCCTTAGCAATACACATGTGCTAGGAAATGATCGTCTTCTCTAACCATCTATTTATGTTCAATTCATGCCTACAAATCTAACCATGCAGAATTTTAGAATCCTACTCGCCCCAATATTCCACTTCTTGTCGTCAGTTCCTGTATATTCTTCGGCCTTAGCAATACACATGTGCTAGGAAATGATCGTCTTCTCTAACCATCTATTTATGTTCAATTCAAGCCTACAAATCTAACCATGCCGACTTTTAGAATCCTACTCGCCCCAATCTTCCACTTCTTGTCGTCAGTTCCTGTATATTCTTCGGCCTTAGCAATACACATCTGCTAGGAAATGATCCTCTTCTCTAACCATCTATTTCTGTTCAATTCTAGCCTACAAATCTAACCATGCCGACTTTTAGAATCCTACTCGCCCCAATCTTCCACTTCTTGTCGTCAGTTCCTGTATATTCTTGGTCCTTAGCAATACACATGTGCTAGGAAATGATCGTCTTCTCTAACCATCTATTTATGTTCAATTCAAGCCTACAAATCTAACCATGCCGAATTTTAGAAACCTACTCGCCCCAATCTTCCACTTCTTGTCGTCAGTTCCTGTATATTCTTCGGCCTTAGCAATACACATGTGCTAGGAAATGATCTTCTCCTCTAACCATCTATTTATGTTCAATTCAAGCCTACAAATCTAACCATGCCGACTTTTAGAATCCTACTCGCCCCAATCTTCCACTTCTTGTCGTCAGTTCCTGTATATTCTTCGGCCTTAGCAATACACATGTGCTAGGAAATGATCTCCTTCTCTAACCATCTATTTATGTTCAATTCAAGTCTACAAATCTAACCATGCAGAATTTTAGAATCCTACTCGCCCCAATTTCCACTTCTTATCGTCGGTTCCTATATATTCTTGGGCCTTAGCAATACACGTGTGCTACGAAATGATCGTCTTCTCTAACCATCTATTTATGTTCAATTCAAGCCTACAAATCTAACCATGCCGACTTTTAGAATCCTACTCGCCCCAATCTTCCATTTTTTGTCGTCGGTTCCTATATATTCTTGGGCCTTAGCAATACACGTGTGCTAGGAAATGATCGTCTTCTCTAACCATCTATTTATGTTCAATTCAAGCCTACAAATCTAACCATGCCGACTTTTAGAATCCTACTCGCCCCAATCTTCCACTTCTTGCTGTCGATTTCTATATATTCTTGGGCCTTAGGAATACACGTGTGCTAGGAAATGATCTCCTTCTCTAACCATCTATTTATGTTCAATTCAAGCCTACAAATCTAACCATGCAGAATTTTAGAATCCTACTCGCCCCAATCTTCCACTTCTTGTCGTCGGTTTCTGTATATTCTTCGGCTTTAGCAATACACGTGTGCTAGGAACTGATCTTCTTCTCTAACCATCTATTTATGTTAAATTCAAGTCTACAAATCTAACCATGCAGAATTTTAGAATCCTACTCGCCCCAATCTTCCACTTCTTGTCGTCGGTTTCTATATATTCTTCGGCCTTAGCAATACACGTGTGCTAGGAAATAATCTCCTTCTCTAACCATCTATTTATGTTCAATTCAAGCCTACAAATCTAACCATGCCGACTTTTAGAATCCTACTCGCCCCAATCTTCCAATTCTTGTTGTCGGTTTCTATATATTCTTGGGCCTTAGCAATACACATGTGCTAGGAAATGATCTTCTTCTCTAACCATCTATTTATGTTCAATTCAAGCCTACAAATCTAACCATGCAGAATTTTAGAATCCTACTCGCCCCAATCTTCCACTTCTTATCGTCGGTTCCTATATATTCTTGGGCCTTAGCAATACACGTGTGCTAGGAAATGATCGTCTTCTCTAACCATCTATTTATGTTCAATTCAAGCCTACAAATCTAACCATGCAGAATTTTAGAATCCTACTCGCCCCAATCTTCCACTTCTTATCGTCGGTTCCTATATATTCTTGGGCCTTAGCAATACACGTGTGCTAGGAAATGATCGTCTTCTCTAACCATCTATTTATGTTCAATTCAAGCCTACAAAACTAACCATGCCGACTTTTAGAATCCTACTCGCCCCAATCTTCCATTTCTTGTCGTCGGTTCCTATATATTCTTGGGCCTTAGCAATACACGTGTGCTAGGAAATGATCGTCTTCTCTAACCATCTATTTATGTTCAATTCAAGCCGACAAATCTAACCATGCCGACTTTTAGAATCCTACTCGCCCCAATCTTCCACTTCTTATCGTCGGTTCCTATATATTCTTGGGCCTTAGCAATAAACGTGTGCTAGGAAATGATCGTCTTCTCTAACCATCTATTTATGTTCAATTCAAGCCTACAAATCTAACCATGCAGAATTTTAGAATCCTACTGGCCCCAATCTTCCACTTCTTTTCGTCAGTTCCTGTATATTCTTGGGCCTTAGCAATTCACGTGTGCTAGGAAATGATCTTATTCTCTAGCTATCTATTTATGTTCAATTCAAGCCTACAAATCTAACCATGAAGAATTTTAGAATCCTACTCGCCCCAGTTTTCTTCCACTTCTTGTCGTCTGTTCCTGTATATTCTTGGGCCTTAGCAATACACGTGTGCTAGGAAATGTTCGTCTTCTCTAACCATCTATTTATGTTCAATTCAAGCCTACAAATCTAACCATGCAGAATTTTAGAATCCTACTCGCCCCAATCTTCCACTTCTTGTCGTCGGTTTCTATATATTCTTGGGTCTTAGCAATACACATGTGCTAGGAAATGATCGTCTTCTCTAACCATCTATTTATGTTCAATTCAAGCCTACAAATCTAACCATGCCGACTTTTAGAATCCTACTCGCCCCAATCTTCCACTTCTTGTCGTCAGTTCCTGTATATTCTTGGGCCTTAGCAATACACATGTGCTAGGAAATGATCGTCTTCTCTAACCATCTATTTATGTTCAATTCAAGCCTACAAATCTAACCATGCCGACTTTTAGAATCCTACTCGCCCCAATCTTCCACTTCTTGTCGTCAGTTCCTGTATATTCTTCGGCCTTAGCAATACACATGTGCTAGGAAATGATCGTCTTCTCTAACCATCTATTTATGTTCAATTCAAGCCTACAAATCTAACCATGCAGAATTTTTGAATCCTACTCGCCCCAATCTTCCACTTCTTGTCGTCAGTTCCTATATATTCTTCGGCCTTAGCAATACACATGTGCTAGGAAATGATCGTCTTCTCTAACCATCTATTTATGTTCAATTCAAGCCTACAAATCTAACCATGCCGACTTTTAGAATCCTACTCGCCCCAATCTTCCACTTCTTGTCGTCAGTTCCTGTATATTCTTCGGCCTTAGCAATACACATGTGCTAAGAAATGATCGTCTTCTCTAACCATCTATTTATGTTCAATTCAAGCCTACAAATCTAACCATGCCGACTTTTAGAATCCTACTCGCCCCAATCTTCCACTTCTTGTCGTCAGTTCCTATATATTCTTCGGCCTTAGCAATACACATGTGCTAGGAAATGATCGTCTTCTCTAACCATCTATTTATGTTCAATTCAAGCCTACAAATCTAACCATGCCGACTTTTAGAATCCTACTCGCCACAATCTTCCACTTCTTGTCGTCAGTTCCTGTATATTCTTCGGCCTTAGCAATACACATGTGCTAGGAAATGATCATCTTCTCTAACCATCTATTTATGTTCAATTCAAGCCTACAAATCTAACCATGCCGACTTTTAGAATCCTACTCGCCCCAATCTTCCACTTCTTGCCGTCAGTTCCTGTATATTCTTCGGCCTTAGCAATACACATGTGCTAGGAAATGATCGTCTTCTCTAACCATCTATTTATGTTCAATTCAAGCCTACAAATCTAACCATGCCGATTTTTAGAATCCTACTCGCCCCAATCTTCCACTTCTTGTCGTCAGTTCCTGTATATTCTTCGGCCTTAGCAATACACATGTGCTAGGAAATGATCGTCTTCTCTAACCATCTATTTATGTTCAATTCAAGCCTACAAATCTAACCATGCCGACTTTTAGAATCCTACTCGCCCCAATCTTCCACTTCTTGTCGTCGGTTCCTATATATTCTTCGGACTTAGCAATACACATGTGCTAGGAAATGATCTTCTTCTCTAACCATCTGTTTATGTTCAATTCAAGCCTACAAAACTAACCATGCCGACTTTTAGAATCCTACTCGCCCCAATCTTCCACTTCTTGTCGTCAGTTCCTGTATATTCTTCGGCCTTAGCAATACACATGTGCCAGGAAATGATCGTCTTCTCTAACCATCTATTTATGTTCAATTCATGCCTACAAATCTAACCATGCAGAATTTTAGAATCCTACTCGCCCCAATCTTCCACTTCTTGTCGTCAGTTCCTGTATATTCTTCGGCCTTAGCAATACACATGTGCTAGGAAATGATCGTCTTCTCTAACCATCTATTTATGTTCAATTCAAGCCTACAAATCTAACCATGCCGACTTTTAGAATCCTACTCGCCCCAATCTTCCACTTCTTGTCGTCAGTTCCTGTATATTCTTCGGCCTTAGCAATACACATCTGCTAGGAAATGATCCTCTTCTCTAACCATCTATTTATGTTCAATTCTAGCCTACAAATCTAACCATGCCGACTTTTAGAATCCTACTCGCCCCAATCTTCCACTTCTTGTCGTCAGTTCCTGTATATTCTTGGTCCTTAGCAATACACATGTGCTAGGAAATGATCGTCTGCTCTAACCATCTATTTATGTTCAATTCAAGCCTACAAATCTAACCATGCCGACTTTTAGAAACCTACTCGCCCCAATCTTCCACTTCTTGTCGTCAGTTCCTGTATATTCTTCGGCCTTAGCAATACACATGTGCTAGGAAATGATCTTCTCCTCTAACCATCTATTTATGTTCAATTCAAGCCTACAAATCTAACCATGCCGACTTTTAGAATCCTACTCGCCCCAATCTTCCACTTCTTGTCGTCAGTTCCTGTATATTCTTCGGCCTTAGCAATACACATGTGCTAGGAAATGATCGTCTTCTCTAACCATCTATTTATGTTCAATTCAAGCCTACAAATCTAACCATGCCGACTTTTAGAATCCTACTCGCCCCAATCTTCCACTTCTTGTCGTCAGTTCCTATATATTCTTCGGCCTTAGCAATACACATGTGCTAGGAAATGATCGTCTTCTCTAACCATCTATTTATGTTTAATTCAAGCCTACAAATCTAACCATGCCGACTTTTAGAATCCTACTCGCCCCAATCTTCCACTTCTTGTCGTCAGTTCCTGTATATTCTTCGACCTTAGCAATACACATGTGCTAGGAAATGATCTTCTTCTCTAACCATCTATTTATGTTCAATTCAAGCCTACAAATCTAACCATGCCGACTTTTAGAATCCTACACGCCCCAATCTTCCACTTCTTGTCGTCAGTTCCTGTATATTCTTGGGCCTTAGCAATACACATGTGCTAGGAAATGATCGTCTTCTCTAACCGTCTATTTATGTTCAATTCAAGCCTACAAATCTAACCATGCCGACTTTTAGAATCCTACTCGCCCCAATCTTCCACTTCTTGTCGTCAGTTCCTGTATATTCTTCGGCCTTAGCAATACACATGTGCTAGGAAATGATCGTCTTCTCTAACCATCTATTTATGTTCAATTCAAGCCTACAAATCTAACCATGCCGACTTTTAGAATCCTACTCGCCCCAATCTTCCACTTCTTGTCGTCAGTTCCTGTATATTCTTCGGCCTTAGCAATACACATGTGCTAGGAAATGATCGTCTTCTCTAACCATCTATTTATGTTCAATTCAAGCCTACAAATCTAACCATGCCGACTTTTAGAATCCTACTCGCCCCAGTCTTCCACTTCTTGTCGTCAGTTCCTGTATATTCTTCGGCCTTAGCAATACACATGTGCTAGGAAATGATCGTCTTTCTAACCATCTATTTATGTTCAATTCAAGCCTACAAATCTAACCATGCAGAATTTTTGAATCATACTCGCCCCAATCTTCCACTTCTTGTCGTCAGTTCCTATATATTCTTCGGCCTTAGCAATACACATGTGCTAGGAAATGATCGTCTTCTCTAACCATCTATTTATGTTCAATTCAAGCCTACAAATCTAACCATGCCGACTTTTAGAATCCTACTCGCCCCAATCTTCCACTTCTTGCCGTCAGTTCCTGTATATTCTTCGGCCTTAGCAATACACATGTGCTAGGAAATGATCGTCTTCTCTAACCATCTATTTATGTTCAATTCAAGCCTACAAATCTAACCATGCCGATTTTTAGAATCCTACTCGCCCCAATCTTCCACTTCTTGTCGTCAGTTCCTGTATATTCTTCGGCCTTAGCAATACACATGTGCTAGGAAATGATCGTCTTCTCTAACCATCTATTTATGTTCAATTCAAGCCTACATATCTAACCATGCCGACTTTTAGAATCCTACTCGCCCCAATCTTCCACTTCTTGTCGTCGGTTCCTATATATTCTTCGGACTTAGCAATACACATGTGCTAGGAAATGATCTTCTTCTCTAACCATCTGTTTATGTTCAATTCAAGCCTACAAAATTAACCATGCCGACTTTTAGAATCCTACTCGCCCCAATTCCTCTCCACTTCCTGTTGTCAGTTCCTGTATATTCTTCTATCTTTAGCAATACACATGTGCCAGGAAATGATCGTCTTCTAACCATCTATTTATGTTCAATTCATGCCTACAAATTCATCCTACAGAGTTCAGAATCTCACTGCCTCAATCTTCTCCACTTCTTGTCGTCGTGTTCCTGTATATTCTTCCTTTTTCGGCCTTAGCAATACACATAAAAAGTTAGGAAATGATCGTCTCTCTAACCATCTATTTATGTTCCATCTGCCTACAAATCTAACCATGCCGACTTTTAGAATCCTACTCGCCCCAATTTTCCACTTCTTGTCGTCAGTTCCTTGCATATTCTTCGGCTCAGTAATACACATCTGCTAGGAACATCCTCTTCTAACCATCTATTTCTGTTCAATTTCTGTAGTCATAAATCTAACCATGCCGACTTTTAGAATCCTACTCACCCCAATCTTCCACTTTGTCGTCAGTTCCTGCATATTCTTGTCCCAGTAATACACATAAATGACGTTTTCTCTAACTATCTATATTTATGTTCAATTCACTTACAAATCTAACCATGCCGACTTTTAGAACCTACTCGCCCTAATCTTCCACTTTTGTCAGTTGGCTCCTGTATACCTTCGCCTGCCAGTACACATGTGCTAGGAACATCTTCTCTGAATCATCTATTTGCTGTTCAATTCGCTCACACCCAACTATGCCGACTTCTAGAATCCTACCTGCCCCAATCTTCCACTTCTTGTCGTCAGCTCCTGTATATTCTTCGGCCTTAGCACACACAGTAGGAAATGATCGTCTTCTCTAACCATCTATTTATGTTCAATTCAAGTTTACAAATCTAACCATGCCGACTTTTAACCTATCAGCCTCAATCTTCCACTTCTTGTCGTCAGTTCCTACATATTCTTCTATTCTTGCAACACACATGTGCCAGGAAATACGTCTTCTTCAACTTCATCGACAGGTCAAATTCACCGTATCCAATCTGCCGACTTAACCTACTGCTCCCATCTTCCACCTACTTAACGCCGTTCCACATTCTCATCTTAGTGTCATTCATGGCTAGAAATGATCTTCTTCCTATCCGTCTATTTATGTCAACTCGTTCTTACAACGACCATGCCGACTTTTAGAATCCTACACGCCCCAATCTTCCACTTCTTGTCGTCAGTTCCTGTATATTCTTGGCCTGCAATACACATGTGCGAGAAATGATCGTCTTCTCTTAACCGTCTATTTATGTTCAATTCAAGCCTACAAATCTAACCATGCCGACTTTTAGAATCCTATCATTCAATCTACTTGTCGTCAGTTCCTGTATATTCTTCGGCCTTAGCACACAGAAACGATTGCCTTCTCTAACCATCTATTTATGTTCAATTGGGCCATAACCCAATCCATGCTGACTTTTAGAATCCCACTCGCCCCAATCTTCCACTCTCTTGTCGCCGTCTTGATATTCTTTGTCTTTAGTACACATACGCTAGGAAATGATCGTCTTCTAACCATCTATTTATGTCTAATTCAAGCCCACAAATCTAACCATGCCGACTTTTAGAATCCTACTCGCCCCAATTCTTCCACTTCTTGTCGTCAGTTCCTGTATATTCTTCGCCTTAGCAATACACATGTGCTAGGAAATGATCGTCTTTCTAACCATCTATTTATGTTCAATTCAAGCCTACAATCACAACCATGCAGAATTTTTGAATCCTAATTTCGCCCCAATCTTCCACTTCTTGTCGTCAGTTCCTATATATTTCTCGGCCTTAGCAATACACATGTGCTAGGAAATGATCACTGTCTTCAACCATCTATTTATGTTCAATTCAAGCCTACAAATCTAACCATGCCGACTTTTAGAATCCTACCTGCCCCAATCTTCCACTTCTGCCGTCAGTTCCTGTATATTCTTCGGCCTTAGCAATACACATGTGCTAGAAAATGATTGCTCTTTCTCTAACCATCTATTTATGTTCAATTCGCCTTCATAAATCTAACCATGCCGATTTTTAGAATCCCACTGCCCCAATCTTCCACTTCTTGTCGTCAGTTCCTGTATATTCTTCGGCCTTTAGCAATACACATGTGCTAGGAAATGATCGTCTTCTCTAACCATCTATTTATGTTCAATTCAAGCCTACAAATCTAACCATGCCACTTAACCCTCTACTCGCCCCAATCTTCCACTTCTGTCGTCGGTTCCTATATATTCTTCGACTTAGCAATACACATGTGCTAGGAAATGATCTTCTTCTCTAACCATCTGTTTATGTTCAATTCAAGCTCTACAAAACTAACCATGCCAATTTTTGTGAATCCTACTCGCCCCAATCTTCCACTTCTTGTTGTCAGTTCCTGTATATTCTTCGGCCTTAGCAAGCCACACATGTGCCAGGAAATGATCGTCTTCTCTAACCATCTATTTATGTTCAATTCATGCCTACAAATCTAACCATGAATTTTAACTTACTCGCCCCAATCTTCCACTTTGTCGTCAGTTCCTTGTATATTCTTCGGCCTTAGCAATACACATGCTAGGAAATGATCGTCTTCTCTAACCATCTATTTATGTTCAATTCAAGCCTACAAATCTAACCATGCCGACTTTTAGAATCCTACTCGCCCCAATCTTCCACTTCTTGTCGTCAGTTCCTGTATATTCTTCGGCCTTAGCAATACACATCTGCTAGGAAATGATCCTCTTCTTAACCATCTATTTCTGTTCAATTCTAGCCTACAAATCTAACCATGACTTTTAGAATCCTACTCGCCCCAATCTTCCACTTCTTGTCGTCAGTTCCCATATTCTTGGTCTCAGCAATACACATGTGCTAGGAATGATCGTCTTCTCTAACCATCTATTTATGTTCAATTCAAGCCTACAAATCTAACCATGCCGACTTTTAGAAACCTACTCGCCCCAATCTTCCACTTGTCGTCAGTTCCTGTATATTCTTCGCCTTAGCAATACACATAAAGCAGGGAATGATCTTCTCCTCTAACCATCTATTTATGTTCAATTCAAGCCTACAAATCTAACCATGCCGACTTTTAACCTCATCGCCCCACCTTCCACTTCTTGTCGTCAGTTCCTGTATACCCTTCGGCCTTAGCACACATGTGCTAGAAATGATCGTCTTTCTTAACCATCTATTTATGTTCAATTCAAGCCTACAAATCTAACCATGCCGACTTAGAATCCTACTCGCCCCAATCTTCCACTTCTCTTGTCGTCAGTCTTATATATTCTTCGGCCTTAGCAATACACATGTGCTAGGAAATGATCGTCTCTAACCATCTATTTATGTTCAATTCAAGCCTACAAATCTAACCATGCTGACTTTTAGAATCCTACTCGCCCCAATCTTCCACTTCTTGTCGTCAGTTCCTGTATATCTTCGACCTTAGCAATACACATGTGCTAGGAATGATCTTTCTCTAACCATCTATTTATGTTCAATTCGCTTTCCTACAAATCTAACCATGCCGACTTCTAGAATCCTACTCGCCCCAATCTTCCACTTCTTGTCGTCAGTTCCCTGTATATTCTTGGCCTTAGCAATACACATGCTAGGAAATGATCGTCTTCTCTAACCATCTATTTATGTTCAATTCAAGCTCACAAATCTAACCATGCCGACTTTTAGAATCCTACCTGCCCCAATCTTCCACTTCTTTTGTCGTCAGTTCCTGTATATTTCGGCTCAGCAATACACATGTGCTAGGAAATGATCGTCTTCTCTAACCATCTATTTATGTTCAATTCAAGCTCTTACAAATCTAACCATGTCGACTTTTAGAATCCTACTCGCCCTAATCTTCCACTTCTTGTCGTCAGTTCCTGTATATTCTTCGGCCTTAGCAATACACATGTGCTAGGAAATGATCGTCTTCTCTAACCATCTATTTATGTTCAATTCAAGCTTCTACAAATCTAACCATGCCGACTTTTAGAATCCTACTCGCCCTAATCTTCCACTTGTCGTCAGTTCCTGTATATTCTTCGGCCTTAGCAATACACATGTGCTAGGAAAATGACTGTCTTCTCTAACCATCTATTTATGTTCAATTCAAGCCTACAAATCTAACCATGCCGACTTTTAGAATCCTACCTGCCCCAATCTTCCACTTTGTCGTCAGTTCCTGTATATTCTTCGGCCTTAGCAATACACATGTGCTAGAAATGATCGTCTTTCTAACCATCTATTTATGTTCAATTCATGCCTACAAATCTAACCATGCAGAATTCTTAGAATCCCACTGCCCCAATCTTCCACTTCTTGTCGTCGTCTTTATTATTCTCGGCTCCAGCAATACACATGTGCTAGGAAATATCTGCCCTCTAACCATCTATTTATGTTCAATTCAAGTCACAAATCTAACCATGCCGACTTCTAGAATCCTCTACTGCCCCAATCTTACACTTCTTGTCGTCAGTTCCTGTATATTCTTCGGCCTTAGCAATACACATCTGCTAGGAAATGATCCTCTTCTCTAACCTTCTATTTCTGTTCAATTCTAGCTCACAAATCTAACCATGCCGACTTTTAGAATCCTACTCGCCCCAATCTTCCACTTCTTGTCGTCAGTTCTTGCATATTCTTGGTCCTTGTACGCATATGTGCTAGGAAATGATCGTCTTCTCTAACCATCTATTTATGTTCAATTCAAGCCTACAAATCTAACCATGCCGACTTTTAGAAACCTACTCGCCCCAATCTTCCACTTCTTGTCGTCAGTTCCTGTATATTCTTCGGCCTTAGCAATACACATGTGCTAGGAAATGATCTTCCTCTAACCATCTATTTATGTTCAATTCAAGCTTCCACAAATCTAACCATGCCGACTTAGAATCCTACTCGCCCCAATCTTCCACTTCTTGTCGTCAGTTCCTGTATATTCTTCGGCCTTAGCACACATGTGCTAGGAAATGATCGTCTTCTCTAACCATCTATTTATGTTCAATTCAAGCCTACAAATCTAACCATGCCGACTTTTAGAATCCTACTCGCCCCAATCTTCCACTTCTTGTCGTCAGTTCCTATATATTCTTCGGCCTTAGCAATACACATGTAAAGCAGGTGGAAACATCGTCTTCTCTAACCATCTATTTATGTTCAATTCAAGCCTACAAATCTAACCATGCCGACTTTTAGAATCCTACTCGCCCCAATCTTCCACTTCTTGTCGCCAGTTCCTGTATATTCTTCGACCTAGCAATACACATGTGCTAGGAAATGATCTTCTTCTTCTAACTATCTATTTATGTTCAATTCAAGCCTACAAATCTAACCATGCTGACTCTTAGAATCCTACTTCGCCCAATCTTCCACTTGTCGTCAGTTCCTGTATATTCTGCCTTAGCAATACACATGTGCTAGGAAATGATCGTCTTCTAACCATCTATTTATGTTCAATTCAAGCCATAAATCTAACCATGCCGATTTTAACCTACTGCCCCAATCTTCCACTTCGTCGTCAGTTCCTGTATATTCTTCGGCTCAGTTAAATACACATGTGCTAGAAATGATCGTCTTCTTAACCATCTATTTATGTTCAATTCATTTGCACCTAACCATGCCGACTTAGAATCCTACTCGCCCCAATCTTCCACTTCTTGTCGTCAGTTCCTGTGTATTCTTCAGTCTTAGCAATACACATGTGCTAGGAAATGATCGTCTTCTAACCATCTATTTATGTTCAATTCAAGCCTACAAATCTAACCATGCCGACTTTTAGAATCCTACTCGCCCCAATCTTCCACTTCTTATCGCCCCTGTATATTCTTCGGCTCTTAGCACACATGTGCTAGGAAATGATCGTCTTCTGAAACCATCTATTTATGTTCAATTCAAGCTCTTAAATCTAACCATGTCGACTTTTAGAATCCTACTCGCCCCAATCTTCCACTTCTTGTCGTCAGTTCCTGTATATTCTTCGGCCTTAGCAATACACATGTGCTAGGAAATGATCGTCTTCTCTAACCATCTATTTATGTTAAATTCAAGCCTACAAATCTAACCATGCCGACTTTTAGAATCCTACTCGCCCCAATCTTCCACATCTTGTCGTCAGTTCCTGTATATTCTTGGTCCTTAGCAATACACATGTGCTAGGAAATGACCGTCTTCTCTAACCATCTATTTATGTTCAATTCAAGCCTACAAATCTAACCATGCCGACTTTTAGAATCCTACTCGCCCCAATCTTCCACTTCTTGTCGTCAGTTCCTGTATATTCTTCGGCCTTAGCAATACACATGTGCTAGGAAATGATCGTCTTCTCTAACCATCTATTTATGTTCAATTCAAGCCTACAAATCTAACCATGCCGACTTTTAGAATCCTACTCGCCCCAATCTTCCACTTCTTGTCGTCAGTTCCTGTATATTCTTCGGCCTTAGCAATACACATGTGCTAGGAAATGATCGTCTTCTCTAACCATCTATTTATGTTCAATTCAAGCCTACAAATCTAACCATGCCGACTTTTAGAATCCTACTCGCCCCAATCTTCCACTTCTTGTCGTCAGTTCCTGTATATTCTTCGGCCTTAGCAATACACATGTGCTAGGAAATGATCTTCTTCTCTAACCATCTATTTATGTTCAATTCAAGCCTACAAATCTAACCATGCCGACTTTTAGAATCCTACTCGCCCCAATCTTCCACTTCTTGTCGTCAGTTCCTGTATATTCTTCGGCCTTAGCAATACACATGTGCTAGGAAATGATCGTCTTCTCTAACCATCTATTTATGTTCAATTCAAGCCTACAAATCTAACCATGCCGACTTTTAGAATCCTACTCGCCCCAATCTTCCACTTCTTGTCGTCAGTTCCTGTATATTCTTCGGCCTTAGCAATACACATGTGCTAGGAAATGATCGTCTTCTCTAACCATCTATTTATGTTCAATTCAAGCCTACAAATCTAACCATGCCGACTTTTAGAATCCTACTCGCCCCAATCTTCCACTTCTTGTCGTCAGTTCCTGTATATTCTTCGGCCTTAGCAATACACATGTGCTAGGAAATTTGATCGTCTTCTCTAACCATCTATTTATGTTCAATTCAAGCCTACAAATCTAACCATGCCGACTTTTAGAATCCTACTCGCCCCAATCTTCGACTTCTTGTCGTCAGTTCCTTTATATTCTTCGGCCTTAGCAATACACATGTGCTAGGAAATGATCGTCTTCTCTAACCATCTATTTATGTTCAATTCAAGCCTACAAATCTAACCATGCCGACTTTTAGAATCCTACTCGCCCCAATCTTCCACTTCTTGTCGTCAGTTCCTGTATATTCTTCGGCCTTAGCAATACACATGTGCTAGGAAATGATCGTCTTCTCTAACCATCTATTTATGTTCAATTCAAGCCTACAAATCTAACCATGCCGACTTTTAGAATCCTACTCGCCCCAATCTTCCACTTCTTGTCGTCAGTTCCTGTATATTCTTCGGCCTTAGCAATACACATGTGCTAGGAAATTACCGTCTTCTCTAACCATCTATTTATGTTCAATTCAAGCCTACAAATCTAACCATGCCGACTTTTAGAATCCTACTCGCCCCAATCTTCCACTTCTTGTCGTCAGTTCCTGTATATTCTTCGGTCTTAGCAATACACATGTGCTAGGAAATTATCGTCTTCTCTAACCATCTATTTATGTTCAATTCAAGCCTACAAATCTAACCATGCCGACTTTTAGAATCCTACTCGCCCCAATCTTCCACTTCTTTTCGTCAGTTCCTATATATTCTTCGGCCTTAGCAATACACATGTGCTAGGAAATGATCGTCTTCTCTAACCATCTATTTATGTTCAATTCAAGCCTACAAATCTAAACATGCCGACTTTTAGAATCCTACTCGCCCCAATCTTCCACTTCTTGTCGTCAGTTCCTGTATATTCTTGGGCCTTAGCAATACACATGTGCTAGGAAATGATCGTCTTCTCTAACCATCTATTTATGTTCAATTCAAGCCTACAAATCTAACCATGCCGACTTTTAGAATCCTACTCGCCCCAATCTTCCACTTCTTGTCGTCAGTTCCTGTATATTCTTCGGCCTTAGCAATACACATGTGCTAGGAAATGATCGTCTTCTCTAACCATCTATTTATGTTCAATTCAAGCCTACAAATCTAACCATGCCGACTTTTAGAATCCTACTCGCCCCAATCTTCCACTTCTTGTCGTCGGTTCCTATATATTCTTCGGCCTTAGCAATACACATGTGCTAGAAAATGATCTTCTTCTCTAACCATCTATTTATGTTCAATTCAAGCCTACAAAACTAACCATGCCGACTTTTAGAATCCTACTCGCCCCAATCTTCCACTTCTTGTCGTCAGTTCCTGTATATTCATCGGCCTTAGCAATACACATGTGCTAGGAAATTATCGTCTTCTCTAACCATTTATTTATGTTCAATTCAAACCTACAAATCTAACCTTGCCGACTTTTAGAATCCTACTCGCCCCAATCTTCCACTTCTTGTCGTCAGTTCCTATATATTCTTCGGCCTTAGCAATACACATGTGCTAGGAAATGATCGTCTTCTCTAACCATCTATTTATGTTCAATTCAAGCCTACAAATCTAACCATGTCGACTTTTAGAATCCTACTCGCCCCAATCTTCCACTTCTTGTCGTCAGTTCCTGTATATTCTTCGGCCTTAGCAATACACATGTGCTAGGAAATGATCGTCTTCTCTAACCATCTATTTATGTTCAATTCAAGCCTACAAATCTAACCATGCCGACTTTTAGAATCCTACTCGCCCCAATCTTCCACTTCTTGTCGTCAGTTCCTGTATATTCTTCGGCCTTAGCAATACACATGTGCTAGGAAATGATCGTCTTCTCTAACCATCTATTTATGTTCAATTCAAGCCTACAAATCTAACCATGCCGACTTTTAGAATCCTACTCGCCCCAATCTTCCACTTCTTGTCGTCAGTTCCTGTATATTCTTGGGCCTTAGCAATACACATGTGCTAGGAAATGATCGTCTTCTCTAACCATCTATTTATGTTCAATTCAAGCCTACAAATCTAACCATGCCGACTTTTAGAATCCTACTCGCCCCAATCTTCCACTTCTTGTCGTCAGTTCCTGTATATTCTTGGTCCTTAGCAATACACATGTGCTAGGAAATAATCTTCTTCTCTAACCATTTATTTATGTTCAATTCAAACCTACAAATCTAACCTTGCCGACTTTTAGAATCCTACTCGCCCCAATCTTCCACTTCTTGTCGTCAGTTCCTATATATTCTTCGGCCTTAGCAATACACATGTATGATCGTCTTCTCTAACCATCTATTTATGTTCAATTCAAGCCTACAAATCTAACCATGCCGACTTTTAGAATCCTACTCGCCCCAATCTTCCACTTCTTGTCGTCAGTTCCTGTATATTCTTCGGCCTTAGCAATACACATGTGCTAGGAAATGGTCCTCTTCTCTAACCATCTATTTATGTTCAATTCAAGCCTACAAATCTAACCATGCCGACTTTTAGAATCCTACTCGCCCCAATCTTCCACTTCTTGTCGTCAGTTCCTGTATATTCTTCGGCCTTAGCAATACACATGTGCTAGGAAATGATCGTCTTCTCTAACCATCTATTTATGTTCAATTCAAGCCTACAAATCTAACCATGCCGACTTTTAGAATCCTACTCGCCCCAATCTTCCACTTCTTGTCGTCAGTTCCTGTATATTCTTGGTCCTTAGCAATACACATGTGCTAGGAAATAATCTTCTTCTCTAACCATTTATTTATGTTCAATTCAAACCTACAAATCTAACCTTGCCGACTTTTAGAATCCTACTCGCCCCAATCTTCCACTTCTTGTCGTCAGTTCCTGTATATTCTTCGGCCTTAGCAATACACATGTGCTAGGAAATGATCGTCTTCTCTAACCATCTATTTATGTTCAATTCAAGCCTACAAATCTAACCATGCCGACTTTTAGAATCCTACTCGCCCCAATCTTCCACTTCTTGTCGTCAGTTCCTGTATATTCTTCGGCCTTAGCAATACACATGTGCTAGGAAATGATCGTCTTCTCTAACCATCTATTTATGTTCAATTCAAGCCTACAAATCTAACCATGCCGACTTTTAGAATCCTACTCGCCCCAATCTTCCACTTCTTGTCGTCAGTTCCTGTATATTCTTCGGCCTTAGCAATACACATGTGCTAGGAAATGATCGTGTTCTCTAACCATCTATTTATGTTCAATTCAAGCTTACAAATCTAACCATGCCGACTTTTAGAATCCTACTCGCCCCAATCTTCCACTTCTTGTCGTCAGTTCCTGTATATTCTTCGGCCTTAGCAATACACATGTGCTAGGAAATGATCGTCTTCTCTAACCATCTATTTATGTTCAATTCAAGCCTACAAATCTAACCATGCCGACTTTTAGAATCCTACTCGCCCCAATCTTCATGCCGACTTTTAGAATCCTACTCGCCCCAATCTTCCACTTCTTGTCGTCAGTTCCTGTATATTCTTCGGCCTTAGCAATACACATGTGCTAGGAAATGATCGTCTTCTCTAACCATCTATTTATGTTCAATTCAAGCCTACAAATCTAACCATGCCGACTTTTAGAATCCTACTCGCCCCAATCTTCCACTTCTTGTCGTCAGTTCCTGTATATTCTTCGGCCTTAGCAATACACATGTGCTAGGAAATGATCGTCTTCTCTAACCATCTATTTATGTTCAATTCAAGCCTACAAATCTACCCATGCCGACTTTTAGAATCCTACTCGCCCCAATCTTCCACTTCTTGTCGTCAGTTCCTGTATATTCTTCGGCCTTAGCAATACACATGTGCTAGGAAATGATCGTCTTCTCTAACCATCTATTTATGTTCAATTCAAGCCTACAAATCTAACCATGCAGAATTTTAGAATCCTACTCGCCCCAATCTTCCACTTCTTGTCGTCAGTTCCTGTATATTCTTGGTCCTTAGCAATACACATGTGCTAGGAAATGATCGTCTTCTCTAACCATCTATTTATGTTCAATTCAAGCCTACAAATCTAACCATGCCGACTTTTAGAATCCTACTCGCCCCAATCTTCCACTTCTTGTCGTCAGTTCCTGTATATTCTTGGTCCTTAGCAATACACATGTGCTAGGAAATAATCTTCTTCTCTAACCATCTATTTATATTCAATTCAAGCCTACAACGCTACTGTGGAATTGAAGACTAAAAACGGTAAGTGTCGACCAGGCGAATCACTGCAAATATCATGCAAGTGTGAACGCTAAAGTGCTCAGAGAATAAATCCGTGACTGTGGTGGCTGGCATTTCAGAATAAAATAATCTTCTGTATTCAATATACTTGGGTGGTCTTTGTTTAGATAAAATACGTCCCATTCACAGCGCGAATTAAAATGATTATAATAGATAAATATACATTATCAAATTTAGATGGAGAGATTAATAAAAATGAAAATAAATATGAAGATAAATATAGGGAGAAAGAAATAAAAATGATTGGTATATAAACGATTCGTAAGCGAACCCGAATTCCGGTCCCTAAATCGTCTGTGTCCAGGTCACTTTAGGTCACTGAATCGAACGTAAACAAACGCCGAACAAACACTCTTTAGCAAACAGGTGTGAACCGTGTGTGAGCGACTCTTGTACACGTTTCTTTTCCCATCCGATGTCTACGGTAAGTTAAATATGGGTACGTGTCTCTGTCGGCGGTTGCGGTCCGTCTAACGCTCTCTGAATTTATTCTTTTTAATTATTTCACCCCAAGCAAGGCGGTACTTTAGTGCTCAAGTTGTAGGGAATGTTGAAATAATAGAAAGAAGGACGAAGGGAACATATAATAGGATGTGCAGGGGGTTACATAAGAGAGTTAAAGTATACAGCTACAGGGGGTGAAAGAGAAAGGGCAAGAGAAAGATATGAACACAGGAGTGAAGACAGTTGCGAAGGTAGAGAGAAAGAAAAAGAACAAGATACACGGGGTGATGTAGAAAGGACTGGAGTTACATAAGAGAGTTGAAGTATTAGGCAGAAGGAGAGTGAAGAGAAAGACAAACCGGTTACAGGGGGTGAAAGAGAAAGGGCAAGAGAAAGATATGAAAACAGGAGTGAAGACAGTTGCGAAGGTAGAGAGAAAGAAAAAGAACAAGATACACGGAGTGATGTGTATAGGGCTGGGGTTAAATGGGCAAGAGATGGGAATTGGCTTTGAATTTAAATTCTTGGAGGTTATAGCCGTCAGGAAAGCAAGTATATGGAAAGGAGTTCCACTGGTGGGAAGTTCGACAAAAGAAACTGATAAAGTCGAATTGTTGCCTGCATTTGGTTGATCTAACTGTAAAAGGGTGGGACCTTGATGCCAGTCTGGTTGCCCGAGTAAATTCTTGTGGAGGGGGTCACCAGTGACCTAAGTTATTCGGAGCAGAAGCCATGAAAATATTTGTAGAAGCGACAGAGGGAGTCCGGTTTTCGCCAGCGATCGCCTAGTGGTTCGTTGTATCCCCCACGAAGGAGTTATAACTCCTTCCAGGAAGCGAGATCTTTCCAGTGACTTTCGAAGCCAAATGCGTCATCGTTTTATATAAGTGATCACCCAGGTCACACCTTTACCTTTTGTTGCATTGATCAATGTAAGCATTTCCACCTAGTTTACTTTCATGTCCATTTTTCCGAAAAACAAAATCCCAGCAAAACAATATTTTCCAACTTATAATGAGAATTAACTTATGGCTTAGAATGGTGGCATTAACAATTTTCTCTCAAGACACACATTTTTTTTTTTAATCGTATCACCCCAAGCAAGGCGGTAACGCCACTGATGTGCAGGGGGCTACGTAATAGTGGAAAGATTGGAAAAGAGAAAGCCGGAAACCACATCCTAAACAGGGAACAAGGTATGAGCCTCTTCACCTGTTCAATAGACGTGGGTGGAGTGTGAAACGGGCTCCCATTTTTTTTGCATTGATCTATGTAAACATTTCCCACCTAGTTTATCTTAGTGTCAATTGTCCTGAAAAACAATATTTCTTCAACTATTAATGAGAAATACCTTATGGCTTAGCATCGTAGTATTAAGAATTTGTCCCTCTCAGATCAGATTTAAGTTCGGAAATGCAAGCAAATACTTTTTTCTTTATCAGGGAAAGTAGATCAGTCAGTCAGTTAAGTGTCAAACGTAATACACGCTTTGGGTGATCATGTCTCGAAAAAGACATGACTGACTAGGCAGATGATTATCCCGCAATAAGTTGCCATTGCTTTCTGCGATAGACTGGTTGCCAGCCAAGGCTATAGAACCCAATAAAAAAATAATCTGTCCTATTATTTAACTCATAGATAGAGGAAGAAGAGATGTATTATATTATTAAGTAATAATTAGTATGGAATCAGTTTATTACTTGAAAACAATATGACTGATCCCCCACTTTATGCCCAGTAGAAGCTTTAATCATGCTTTCAAATACTATATTCAGTCAGTCGGTTAAGTGCCATACATTATAACGCTTTGGGCGATCATGTCTCTTTCGAGACATGACTGACTGAGCAGATGATTATCCCGCAGTAGCTTTCTGAGGTAGAATGGTTGCCAGCCAAGGCTATAGAACCCAATCTGTCCTGTTGTTTAACCCATAACTGGAGGGAAGAGACGGATTAATACCTTTCCCAAAGGTATTTGTACGGAAGTGAATGCCATGAATTCAATTGGAATTCGAACTCGGATCTCCGATTTATCGATATCCCTGTGATAGATTACAATGTTAATGCATTTTAATCAAATTCATTCGGGTTTCAACGCTCTCGGATTCTTTCATCAATTCTTTTTCTTTTTTTTTTTTTTTTCCTATATCTAATGTGATTTTAATTCTCCATTTCTTTTTCCATCTTCCTTTTGACATCATCGGGAAGATGTTTTCGCCATTTATTTTTGATTTCTCATCATGCAACTAAACGTCGAAACAGGATCAGCGACTTGATACAAATAGAGAGCAAAAGCGATGAAAAGAAAGAAAATTGAGATAGATAAATAGTTGATTTTCTAAGCGCAGCTTAGATGTGGCACAAGGCCGAAAGTAAAGAGCACTCAGTGAGGATTGAACTCACTACTCAGTTGTAATAGGCTCTAACAAGACAAGCTTACTAACCATTACACCACACCGAGGTGCCCATAAATAGATAGTTAATTTACTAAGCGCCTCTTAGATATGGCGCAAAGCCGAAAGTATGGGGTACCCAGTGAGGATCGAACTCACTACTCAGTTGTAATAGGTTCTAGCGAGACAAGCTTGCTGACCATTACACCACGTCGAGATGCCCAAATAGAAAGAAAGAAAGAAAGAAAGAAAGAAAGAAAGAAAACACACGGAGAAAGAAAGAAAGAAAGAAAGAAAGAAAGAAAGAAAGAAAGAAAGAAAGAAAACACACGGAGAAAGAAAGAAAGAAACAAACAAACAAACAAACAAACAAACAAACAAAAACAGACGGAGAAAGAAAGAAAGAAAGAAAGAAAGAAAGAAAGAAAGAAACCTTGATGAAACATGATGAATAGATTAATCATTAAACATAAACATTGTTGGATATCACTGACTTTTCAAATAGACAAATACTGAATAATTTAAATAGAACGAGTGTGTATCGCTTTGAGAATATTTTTGTCTTTGACTCGCTTACCTTTTAACTACAAACTAATTCAGATCAACAATGAGTTGTTCAAAGAAACACTAATGAAGACATATTGGTTAATATGTCTTAACAAATCGAAAAGAACATTTTTTCTACTTTATTGAGGATGCGCGGTTAGTGTCACGTCTATCGGCGGAAAAAGTGGGGTCAACCAGCACAGTTCGTTATTGTGTTCACAATCGCACAAATACTCTTAAGAAAGACATGAATCCATCTTATCTTTCCCCAGCTATGGGTTGAATATCAAGTTGGAATGAGCTTTTTAGACCAACTTTCATGGCAACCATCAGAATTACTCCTCCTTGACCTGACCTTTCAACCGACCTGAAGAGGAACAACTACATCAAATCTATAGCTGCATGTATTTTTAGAAAGGTTGGCTCTTTGTGTCGAGACAGAAAATGTTTCACTTCAGAATCCGTTTTTCCCATTTATAAATCTACCATTCGTCCTTGCACTGAATACTCTTGCCATGTAAGGTCGAGTGCTCTTGCTGTTCATCTTGAGATTCCGACAAAATTGAAAGAAGGATCTGCAATATAATCGGTCCTGACGTGGCATCTCGACTTCATTCACTTTCTCACCGAAGTGATGTGGTTTTCCTCTGTCTTTTCTGCAAATATTTTAATAGCAACTACTCTGATAAGATTTTTTCCCCTGGTGCTCCGACTACATGAATTTAAGCATGCTACTAGGCAGATGTGCGTTGTGGTGCATTGGATATCGGCTCGGAACGAGAAATCGGGGAGCCGAGTTCGAATTCCAGCCGAATTCATTGCATTTACTTACGCGCAAATACCCTTGGGAAAGGTATTAATCCGTCTATTCCTTCCAGTTATGGGTTAAATAACAGGACAGATTGGTTTCTATAGCCTTGGTCGGCAACCAGTCTACCGCAGAAAGCAATGGCAACCTACTGCGGGATAATCTTCTGCCCAGTGTGTCATGTCTCTTTCGAGACATGATCGCCCAAGCGTGTATCACGTATGGCACTTAACTGACTAACTGACTGACTAGGTTGGCATCTAGGCCCCACTCTTCTATCGTTGAAATAGTTAAATATAACCATATCTTCTACACTAACAGTTTCTTTTCTCTTACTTCCCGCCTGTGGGACTCATTTTTATTTACTTGCCTTCTTGACGGCTACAATCTCCAAAAATTTAAATGCAACATCAATTACCATCTTCTATCTTCTTGAATCCCATCCATCTTTTCTCCTTACTTCAACACCCCCGATACCCAGTCATTTATCCTGTAGCCCCCTGCGTACTAGTAGCGATACTGCTTGGTTTGGAGTAAATTGACTAAAAAAAAAATGAGAGAGAGAGAAACCTCTGAATTCCAACTGAGAGTAAGATACCTACGCCTCCTTGGCCTCACACTCTCAGCGGACCTCAAGTGGAATGACTGTATCGAATCCATTGCTAAATCCGCTGCTATGAAAGTCGGTTCTCTGTGCAGGGCCAGGAAGTTTTTCCCGTCTGAGTCCATCCTGCACATATATAAATCTACCATCCGCCCGTGTATTGAATACTGCTGCCACATCTGGTCGGGTGCCCCTGCTATTCACCTTGCGGTTCTTGACAAAATTCATCGGAGAATCTGTACTGTGATCGATACCGACTTGGCAGCTCGGCTGCAGACACTCTCTCACCGGCGTGATGTGGCTTCCTTGTGCCTCTTCTATAAATACTTTCACGGCTTCTGCTCCGATGAACTTAGATCACTGGTACCCCCTAGGTATGAATTTACATGAGCTACTAGATTAGCAACTAGGTTCCACTATTTTATAGTGATACCGATAAAATGTAACCTTAATTTCTACTCCAATAGCTTCTTTTCTCGCACTTCCCGCCTGTGGGATTCCCTTCTATATACTTACTTCCCCGACAACTACAATCTCCAAGAATTTGAATGTAAGGTCAATAGATATCTCCTATCACACTAACTCTCATCCATTCTCTCAAACTCTTTTCCCATCTACTCCACCCCCTCCTCAGTATACTCAATACCCTCCTCCTGTCCTTTCCTATAAGTAACTCCTCTTTCTCATCACTTTCCCCTATGTAACCCCCTGCGCAACAGTGGCAGTAGAATACCTTGTTTAGGGTGAGATGATTAAAAAAATCTTCATTACCTTTCCCCAATAAAACTGGCAATTCTGAAACAATAAAGGAACCTGCGGGGAACTATGACCGCCGATGTCCTGAATGGTTATCTCATTTTAAAAGAAATAACTTTATTGAACAACAGATTCAACCAACTTTCCGGTCCTGGGCATGACGGTAAATTACATCTGGCAGCAAGGCCTCTGACTGGAAAGGTTGTGAGGAGCATGGAACCACCTCTTAATTGCTGTTGTTCGCAGGTCCACCCTGACGCGGAGTGGTAGTACCTGTCAGGTTCCCAGCTATAGTTAACCCCAAACTGGGGTTAAAACAATATGAAAGTATAAAAATAAACTTTTATAGAAATATATACATAATAATAGACTTTTATAGACAAATATACATTTTTAAAGAAAAAATATTACCAACAAAACATTTTTGAAGAAAAAATTATTACAATAACTCATTTTTGAAGGAAAAAAAATTATTCATAGTAAAACATTTTTGAAGACAAAACTAGAAGACATTTTCAGTTTTCTAAAATAAAAAGGATTAAAAACAAAAAAAATTTCATTAAAATCTGACGATATTAACCTTCTCACTATAACCGAACATTAAAAAATTTCAGCCAACTTTTATGATTCCAACCTCTTACACATTTTTAGTTTTGAAAATATATCACTCCGAAACTCTCAGTCGACACTTAATTAGTAACACTTTTTTACTTTTTCAATATTGTGGAGAGCCATGATCGCCTACGTCCTGAAAGGACATGGTACATAAATCAGAAGAAGAATCTTTTTTCAACTTCCTATAAAGTTACTTATTAAGCACTAGCAGTATAGCCCGGCGTTGCTGGTATCGATATCAAATAAGTTTTTTTCGTCGTAAACTGAATTTTGAAGGCTAAATAAGTCCTCTGAGCAAATGGTATCATGGCTGAGACTAAGAACTATAATTATACCTACTTAGAGCCAAACCCGAAGCAAAAACTAAAATAAAAGGGGTGAAAAAACATACAGACATACAAGCAGATAATCAGACACACACACACAAACATCTTGCCTTATATATATATATATATATATATATATATATATATATTACCGATTTTCTTCACTATTGTAAGAACTGCCACATTGAAACTTCTGAATATCGTTTCTTATGTCTTTTTCTATGAGTGTATCAAATTTGCTTAAAATCGGACTTTTCCTTCTATAACCCGATTTTTTCGATTATCGATTTTCGATATTTATCGGGGGTACCTCGATACAAAACCTAGCTAAGAACACTCGTAGACGCTTATAGTACAACTGTGTAAATTTTCAAGAAAATTGGTTCAGCCGTTCCGGTGTCTATAGGTAGCGGATACACACACACAGACATACACACACAGAGACACACACACACACACACAGACAAAGTTCCATTTATAAATAAGTTTAGATAGATTTAGATGTGCTATTTCAAGCTAGCATTTAGCTTTGCTTTTTAATAGTCTAATAAGTACCATCTAGTTTTTATTTTATTTTCATTTTTGTTTCATTTTTTTTTTTTCTTGTTTACCAGTGATTTTGTTAACTCTTTTGATCCTTATATTTCGATTTACTTCCTATCAATGTCAACTGATTTATTCCGGCATGGAGGATCGTTCAGCCGGAATGTTCCAGCACAAAACTTCACAAACCATTTTTGACAGCTTCGATTATTCACATTACCTTATTCATGAGCTACATCCATCTTTTTTACAGGTTGATTTGTATTTTTACATTTCTTAAAATAAAAATAGCTTTATATTTCCTAATTTAATGCCAAAAAAAAAAAACAATTTTAACAAACTTATTTTTGCTAGACAAGTTTTCTCTCCAGAATTTATCTTGCATATCTATAGGTCTGCCATTCGTCTATGCTTTAAATATTGCTGCCAAATATGGTCCGGTACACCTGCTATATATATTTAGTATATCTTAATAAAATCCAAAAAAGTATTAGTAATGTTATTGGTTTTGACCTGGCATCTCTCCGTCGTAAAGATGCTTCCCTGTGCCTTTTCTATGAAGAGTTTCATGATAATTTTTCGGGTGAGGACTTTACTATGGATATTCTTGGAACCAGATGTTGGTTACAGATGTTCTCCATGATTCATTAGACCATTTTTTCTGCGGTTTTTGTGGTTTCCTAGTCCAAACTTGCCAACTATTTCCTATTCCCTTTCGTTGCCTTCGTTGGCATTCAGGCCTAACTTGATAATTCTAATTTGTTGTGATTTACACAGGACCTCGGCGTTGTCTAGCATGGAGTAGAAAGTTTCGGTTTTTTTCTTCTCTACTTTGTGTTGTTGATGCATACACGTCTATAACACATATGTTGAAGGGCTTTCCTTTCAGTTTAACCACAAATAATTATTTCAGATAACTGGCATTACCCCAGAACGCATTTCTTCATGTCTTGATCCAGTATCAATCCAACCCTTTTTTCATTATTTTTGCATTATGAATTTAAACGCAGAACAATATTAGCAACAAAGTCTTATAAATTTGTGGTGAATACGCGATAAAAATGATTCTCTTTTCTTCACTGTTTTCAAATTCGCGAGCCAGTGTGAAATCTATTTTTCGATTAATAGAAAAAGGGATTGGCTCAGAGCCGATGAAAAGACCAGGTCACAATTTAGCGAGCCTGTGTGAAATGTATTCTGGCCAATATGAAAAGGGAGCTACTTACAAACTGAGAAAAAGTAGCGAGGCAATACCAAATCGCTTTTTGATATAAATAAATAAAGTTGAATTGGATATATAATGCATTAGAAAACAGAGACAGAACACTAGCCATAATGTAGCAAGAAAATTTTAGGCTGACGATCCAACACAACTGTTCCGACAACCCGCATTTGCATCCTGCCACTTTTTCTCACGCGCTATTTTATTTAACTCTCCTTCTTACTCCTCACTTACTCACCGTCCACGAAAAGAGAGAAACAAAGACGTTACTACTATTTGTTGATACACACAGCGGAATATAGACTTCTCTTTTTCTGCACAAATCACATTTCGCTAAAACAAACGAACTCTGAATTCTTTAATTTACGCAGTTTAATAATTTCATACATACAAATTGGATGTTATTTTTCTCGATAAATAATTTTTGACTTATTTATAGAAAACTGGGGAGTTTTATCTTTTCAACCTCATAATAATTTTAAATCGTGGGGAGTTCTGTTGTGTTTGGCACAGGGCCAATTTGATAAACATAATAGAGGTCTCTACAAATTTACGATTCAATTGGCTAGATGTAGCTGTAAGTTCAATGTTAACATTTTTTCTCGTATTTCTTGCTAGTGTTACTCTTTTCCAGTTCCATGTTTTTAAGCCAACTTTGATCATCAAAAATTTAAACGCAGTGTCAATCGTTATCTACTGTCTTCCTGATCAGTTGATCCTTAGTATTGTTTCTCTTGACTAATTCTTTCACACTCAGTGATCACTTGTGTCTAATAGCTTTACTGCCTTGCAGGGGGTTAATTCAATAATAGTAAAATAAACAAAATCTCGTAATTCAAACATTTCCATTTTCAAAAAATAGCTTTTTTCAATAATTTATTAGGGAGTAAACTAGTGTTTCAACTTTTGGCATTACATTAAATCTAGAAAATCGTTATCAAAAAAAAACTCCAATTTTTTAAGGTAATCAGATTACAAGGGGACAGCACAATAACAATTGCAATCATTTGTCATGAACAGTACAACCCACAACTGGTCGGACTGAGACCTGTTAGTCGGTACCAAATTTCTTTGGGAATAGAAAAACCTGTCACACGACCTAATCCCTTTCCAGCCCGGCCTTCTCAGCGCGTTATCCGCTCTTTCCAATCGGCTGCGTATCCAAGCAACGATCCAGCTGTTAATGCCCCCTAATTATAGTAACAATCGCCAGAGGGCGCCGTTGTAGAGCGGGCAACCAGGTGGGGTAGTGATTGCGGCTAAGTTTGGTTACAGAGGATAAGGTAAACAGGTGGCTAGCGGTGGACAGGATGTATCTAATCTCAAAAATAGGGAGACTTGTTGAGAATGACTTCCTTTAGTTTTCTTTGGAGTGGTGTGCGTGTTGGTTCGAAGTTTCCGATATTGAAACTGACAGCTTTTAAAACGCTTTTTTTTCTTTTTTCTTTTTTTTTTTTTTTTTTTTTTTTTTGCTAAATTTATCGTCAGAAAAGGGATCTGATTGCATAGATCCAAAAATAAAAGAGAAAATAAGAATAAGAAAAAATAAAATTTATTTCATAAACGCACCATGAGGAGTCGCTGTTAGTCAAACGATTAAGAGTATGAAATCAAGAAAAAGTGTCCACATTCCGACTAGAACAGTTTCCACCCACTTAGCTGGAATAATTTATAAAAGATATGAAAACAAATTATCCTGAAGGTAATTACACTAAAATGTTAACAAAATTTACGTGCAACTATTGGAGGTAATAGAAAAGTGGTTCTATCGCCCGATTCACACTCCACCCACGTCTATTGAACAGGTTAAGAAGCTCATCCCTTGTTTCCTGTTTAGAATCTGGTTTCCGGCTTTCTCTTTTCCAATCTTCTCACTTTGTTTTTTTTTTTTCAATTAGAGTAGATAGATCTATCTATCGCCCGGTTCATACTCCACCCACGTCTATTGAACAGGTTAAGAGGCTCATCCCTTGTTTCCTGTTTAGGATGTGGTTTCCGGCTTTCTCTTTTCCAATCATTTCACTATTACGTAGCCCCCTGCACATCAGTGGCGTTACCGCGTTGCTCGGGGTGATACGATTAAAAAATGAAAGAAACAGAAAAAAAAAACAAATAAATGCAGAGAATACCATAGACTGGACGTGTGAGTAACGTGGAAGTTTTAATAAAAATGAAAACAATAAGGACGTTTATTTATTTATTTTTTAGTCCTTTCACTCCAAGCAAGGTAGTAAAGCCACTGAGGTACAAAGGTTTAAGAAAAAAAAAAGAGAAACATTATCAAGAGGCGATAACAATAAAAGAAAAATGAATGAAGAAGACAATATACCGATTGACATTGCAGTTCAAAATTAGCGAGTAAGCATGGAGCCAGAAGAGAGTTCCACAAGCGAGAAGTGCGAGAGAAGAAACTGATGGCATAGAACTTACTGTTCCATCTAGCTAAGCAAACTGTAAATTGATGAGTATCATAGCGGAAAGTTTATCTGAACAATTGTAATGAAAATATTTACAGAAAAGTCAGAGAAAAAGTGAGTGAAGCTGAGATGCCAAGTCAGGACCAGTAACATTGCGGATTATTCTTTGGATTTTATAAAGAATCACATCCTAAAAGAAGATTTGGAATTTATGAGAAACATTCAGGAAAGAGAGCTTGGAGATTTTGACACTTACAGGTGATATTGAAAGTAAAAAGAACGGAGGAATAAAGCAATTAAACCACTTATCAAGCTTGTGTACATAATGTGTAGATAATATTGAAGTGTAGATAATGTGTAGATAATGTGTAGATAATATTGAAGTGTAGATAATGTGTAGATAATGTGTAGATAATATTGAAGTGTAGATAATGTGTAGATAATATTGAAGTGTAGATAATGTGTAGATAATGTGTAGATAATATTGAAGTGTAGATAATGTGTAGATAATGTGTAGATAATATTGAAGTGTAGATAATGTGTAGATAATGTGTAGATAATATTGAAGTGTAGATAATGTGTAGATAATGTGTAGATAATATTGAAGTGTAGATAATGTGTAGATAATGTGTAGATAATATTGAAGTGTAGATAATGTGTAGATAATGTGTAGATAATATTGAAGTATAGATAATGTGTAGATAATGTGTAGATAATATTGAAGTGTAGATAATGTGTAGATAATGTGTAGATAATATTGAAGTGTAGATAATGTGTAGATAATGTGTAGATAATATTGAAGTGTAGATAATGTGTAGATAATGTGTAGATAATATTGAAGTGTAGATAATGTGTAGATAATGTGTAGATAATATTGAAGTGTAGATAATGTGTAGATAATGTGTAGATAATATTGAAGTGTAGATAATGTGTCGATAATGTGTAGATAATATTGAAGTGTAGATAATGTGTCGATAATGTGTAGATAATATTGAAGTGTAGATAATGTGTCGATAATGTGTAGATAATATTGAAGTGTAGATAATGTGTAGATAATGTGTAGATAATATTGAAGTGTAGATAATGTGTAGATAATGTGTAGATAATATTGAAGTGTAGATAATGTGTAGATAATGTGTAGATAATATTGAAGTGTAGATAATGTGTAGATAATGTGTAGATAATATTGAAGTGTAGATAATGTTTAGATAATGTGTAGATAATATTGAAGTGTAGATAATGTGTAGATAATGTGTAGATAATATTGAAGTGTAGATAATGTTTAGATAATGTGTAGATAATATTGAAGTGTAGATAATGTGTAGATAATGTGTAGATAATATTGAAGTGTAGATAATGTGTAGATAATATTGAAGTGTAGATAATGTGTCGATAATCTGTAGATAATATTGAAGTGTAGATAATGTGTAGATAATGTGTAGATAATACTGAAGTGTAGATAATGTGTAGATAGCATAACAAGTAGGAGGAGGTGATAAAAATAAACACCATACTATAGGCTACAAAGGATAGAAATATTATAAAATATATTCAGTTAAAATGCAGAATAAAATGACTTCAAAAGGGTCGTCTATCGTCCCGTTCACATTTCCCAACCGTCTTTTTTAGTGGTTTATCCTATCTTCAATGATTAGGATTAGGTTTCCGGTTTCTTGTAAGGTCATTTTATTTCACTCAAGGTAGCTTTTGTGTCTTATTGGCATTATTTCCTTCCTTGGGTAAATTGATTAGCAAAATGGCCTCCTTATACATTTTTCCTGTTAACCAGGAGTTATTGCCAGACAAAAGAGAAAATTTTCCCTAGCGACATAGATACACATTTCAGTTTTATTCAAATATATATATATATATATATATATATATATATATATATATATATATATATAAAGGATGAATTCAATGATGTTGGATGATCATTTCGATATGAAAATCCCCACGGGGGATAACACATCACCTCTGCAACAGAAAAATCCTTTCAGAAACCCTTTGTTCTGTTGCTGAGGTGATGTTTTATACCCCGTGGGGATTTTCATATCGAAATGGCCATTCAACATCATTGAATTAATCCTTTTTTAATTTATATTTGCTCTGTAATATTTTATTACATGGAGCTCTCTTCCTGTATCATTTTTTAATATTAAAATAAAATTTTTAATATTAATTAGGATCGGGTTTTTGGAATTTACCTTCCTGCTTTTTCTGCTTGGATTAAAGTATCTGAATTAATATATATATATATATATATATATATATATATATATATATATATATATATATATATATATCTTTCCGGCCACTGGCTATTATAGTTAAGAAAACATATTGTTGTGTTTGTTGTGTAGAGAACGGCTTTTTTAAACTTTTGGCTTTTAGAAGATCCCGCAGATTTGGGTGTTCCGTAATAAAAGTTTTTGCTGGTCGCTCTTATATATATATATATATATATATATATATATATATATATAAGAAAAATTAAGGCAGACACGTTATTTCACGGTGAATCGGAAGTATTTTACAAAGGATTTTACACGATTCGTGTAAAATCCTTTGTAAAATAAAGAAGGAAGCTGATGATGGTTCGCCTGAAGTAGGCCCATACCTCCGATATATATATATATAATTTTACGAAATATTGCGAAATGGATTAACTACGATATTTTTATAATCTATTTATTTATTTAAACATTATTTTTAATAGATACTCGTATTTGAGTAGATACACTGTTAGGAAGACAAGAGTTCTTACTGTTAGCATTTTCTGTTGTTACCTATTAGATATCTAAGAACGATCAGCAAAAACTTTTATTACGGAACGCCCAAATCTGAGATATCTTCTAAAAGCCAAAAGTTTAAAAAAGCCGTTCTCTACACAACAAACACAACAATATGTTTTCTTAACTATAATGGCCAGTGGCCGGAAATATAATAGCCAGTGGCCGGAAAGATATAAAATAGCAGTGGCCGGAAATATAATAGCCAGTGGCCGGAAATATAATAGCCAGTGGCCGGAAAGATATAAAATAGCAGTGGCCGGAAATATAATAGCCAGTGGCCGGAAAGATATAAAATAGCAGTGGCCAGAAATATAATAGCCAGTGGCCGGAAAGATATAAAATAGCAGTGGCCAGAAATATAATAGCCAGTGGCCGGAAATATAATAGCCAGTGGCCGGAAAGATATAAAATAGCAGTGGCCGGAAATATAATAGCCAGTGGCCGGAAATATAATAGCCAGTGGCCGGAAAGATATAAAATAGCAGTAATAACGAACTTCTTCCATCGAGTACATCAAAGTTCCTCCTCCCAAAGAATAATTTTGGGCGAAGTAAAATACATAAAACAAACATTTGTCAACAATAATTTTCTAAACTCTGTCATTGATAAACAAATAAAATCTTTTAAAAAGTACATGACTCTAGTATTAAAAATAACACAAAAAACATCAACATACTTTATTGCAACCAAATTCACAATAATTATAAACATGACAAACTTGCTATAGGAAAAATTATTAAACACCATATTAAACGCCATAATTCCTCAAAAACGTAAAATTTATAATACATTATCGAAAATGGAAGACTGCAAACCTTGTTGTTTCTAATCAAAATAACCCCATCAAATCTAAATTAGCGATGACTATTATATTGTCTGAAATTCGATGGCCTTTACAAGATTGTGTTTACGCCTTACATGTCACCTAATAATACTGCATAAAAGACCATTTACTAACTCATAGTTTGCAAAAATGTTTGGTTGAAAATACGAAAATACTATATTGTGTATATGTATATACACTGTCCATGTGCTTAGATAGATAGATAGATAGATAGATAGATAGATAGATAGATAGATAGATAGATAGATAGATAGATAGATAGATCTGGAAAACGCCTTTCTCTTTATTTCTCCTTTTTGTTCTCATGTATTCATTATATTCCTATTCATAATTCATAATTTCCAAATAAATTTTAATAAATACAGTTCTTTTTTACCTGGGCAACGCGCCTCTTAAAATCCCCTCTCATTCTCACTGCATCAAACCTGGGGAGTCGTTATTAATTACCCAAGTAATGACCAAAAGAATTTTTTAAAAAATGAATTTAGGTTTCTCGTAAAAAGACATTAAAAGGCGGAAAAATATCACAATATCAAAAGGCACCGCGCTATAAGAGAGGCATTTTATATCGAACAATTTTCTTCCACCTTGCATTATTTAACAGTGGAAATGGAGTTTTAAAAGTTTAAAAGACAGACGATCAAGCGATGCCCAGCCGTGCGCAACTCGTCATTGCTTTAAAGAACTCTCCGTTTCAAAATGACAACAAAAAAAACACAAAAATTATTTTACAATCAAACATGATGATATAATAACAACATCAGAAAAATAAGATTTTAGAAAATGGCCACTGAAGTTGCTGAAAGCGTTTCGAAAGTCGGAAATCATGAAACATTTTTGCACTACTTATCTCCAGCAAAAAAGAACACATGGAAGAATACTGAAAAAATTAACTCAAAAAGTGATAAAGCCTTCCTTGTCGGCTCAGTGTTTTTTAACGATATATATATATATATATATATATATATATACATATATTCGCGTGTGCGAAAACGTTCAGATTCTTTCTCTTACATAAATACTGACATACATTCGTAAGAAATCCGTCACACACGTACATACATGCATGCACATATGTGTGTGTGTGTGTGTGTGTGTGTGTGTGTGTGTGTGTGTGTGTGTGTGTGTGTGTGGTTTACATCAACGCCAAATAATTTCCAAGCCCAGCAACTTGACGGACGCAGACCAACTTTCTCTGCTGTTTATTTTTGTTCACGTGTGTGGAGTGGGGGGTCCTGAACATATTTCGATGACGGCGACGATTACATCGCGAAACTGGGGCTTTGGTGAGGGGCTGAAGCGGGCTGTTGACTTGTTTGTGAAACCTCAAAGGATCTAGACACGTTACCACTGATATTTTTTCTCGGGGTGAGGATGGGCTCTGATATTCGAATTATGATCCTTTAAAATCGACGGGAGTGACAGCCAGAATCCAAATGATCCCGTCACCTTTATGACAGGATTCATCTCCTCCCCCATGACGTTACAGATTTTTAAGAAATATCTGCCCAAACAGTTCATTTTGTATTTGACATTTCTTATAGTTTTATTTTATACTAGCTGTACCCGGCTACGCGTTGCTGTGGCTCAGTTTGGTTAAATTGAAAAATTTATTTCCTAAACCAACGAAATAAATGGGATATTGATAATAATTCGTTGAAAAAAAAAATGAATAGAAAACTTTTTTAAAAACGGAAGGGATTTCTATTGTTTACCTCGCCAAAAATCACTGATGCCCCCTAGGTTCGAATTTGCACGAGATACTAGATTAGCAACAAGATCCCACCCTTTTACAGTGAAACCGATAAAATGCAACCTCAACTTCTACTCCAATAGTTTCTTTTCTCGCACTTCCCGACTGTGGAATTCCCTTCCACATGACTGCTTCCCCGACGGCTATAATCTCCAGGAGTTTAAATGTAAGGTCAATAGACACCTCCTAACACAATAACTCGCTTCCATTCTTTCAAACACTCTTCTCATCCTCCCAACTACCTATCACCCATTTCCTATATCTGACATTTCCTATATCTAACCACTCTTTCTATTTACCTTCCCTTATGTAGCCCCAAGCGCAATAGTGGCAGTAGAATGCCTTGCTTGGGGTGAAATGATTAAAAAAAAATAGAAATGATAATAAAAAAGGGCTTAAAAAAATAAAACAAGAAATGTATTTACTAAAACAACGAAATGGGAATTGGGCACTAAATCTGAGAATCGTGTATAATTATTTATATAGATCGTATGTATATGAATTTCCTATTTGCTCAAAAAATTCTAGAATATATAATTTCGTTTACCTTAAATGTGAAGTCTTCCTATGTTTTCTATGAAATAACAAAGTTGTCCGTAAAGGCGTCCTTATTGAAAATGAAAGTTTTTTGCTTCGGCTTTCATAGACTCTAATCGAGTTTGCAAAATATTTTTTTTTAATATTGTAATATTTTTTAATATAAGATATATAAAAACACACTTGTATTCGATTAAAATGCTATAGTAAAATTTCAAAACAACTGGTGCAGCCATTTTCTAGATTAGCGGATAGTAACAAACGGACAAGTACATTTTAATTTATATAGATTTGCTATTTTTTTATCGTTCTTAATTAATATTGCTACCCCATCTGGTGATTTTGTCATATGTCTTATTATTATTGATAAAATCTTTAAAAATCGACAACGTTATCGGTCCTGACCTGGCATCTCAGCTTCAGTAATTTTCTCACCATCGTAATGTAGCTTCTCTTCTGCCTCTTCTATAAATATTTTCATGGTTCTGATGAGCTCCTCTCGTTGCTACCACGAATTTAATCGGAGTTCTAGAATGAGCGTTGTGGTGCAATGGATATCGAAAAGACAAATTGGAGAGCCAAGTTCGAATTCTGGTTGAATTCGTTGCATTCATTTACGCGCATATACTCCCGGAAAAGTTATTAATTAGTTTCATCTTTCCAGCTATGGGTTAAATAACAGGACAGATTGGGTTCTATGACTTGATTGGCAACTAGTCTACCGCAGAAAGTAATGAAAAAAATTATGCCCAGTCAATGATGTCTCATTTGAGACATGATCTCCCAAGCGTTTATCTCGTATGGCACAACTAGGGAGGACGTTGGTCTTCTATGGATATCGGCTCTGGAATGAGAAATCGGAGAGCCGAGTTCGAATTCCGGTTGAATTCGTTGCATTCAATTACGCGCAAAGTTATAAATTCATCTCTTCTTCCCCCAGCAACGAGTTAAATAGCAGAACAGATTGGGTTCTATAGCCATGGCTGGCAACCAGTTTTTCATTGTAAGAAACGGCAATCTACTGCGGGAAAATCTTCTGCCTCGTTTGGAATACTTGCGTCTCTGATAGTTACAATCTCCGAAAGTTTAAATGTAACGTCAATTGACATCTCCTATCTCCCTAAATCTCCTCTACCTCTTATCCTTTCTTAGGAATCAATTGTACCCTGCTTTTTCTCTCATTGTAACCGCCTGTGCTCTAAAAGAGAACGGAAATTATGACACAGAGATCCGAAGGCGAATTGGCATGGCGAAGGAACCATTCCAGAAGCTAAGTAGAGTAATAGGACACAGAAAAATTTCACTAGAAACAAAGAAGAGAGCACTAGATTGCTATGTGGTGACAGTTCTTCAGTACGGCAGTGAATGTTGGACGGTCTCAACAAGGATGAAGAAAAAAACTTGAAGCAACTGAAACGTGGTTCTACAGAAGGATTTAGCAGTTATCAAGAATCGAGCATGTGAGCAATGATGAGGTTTTGGAAAGGATGGAAACGAAAAGGAAATTAATATTGAGCATCAGGAAGATACAGCTGAAGTTCCTGGGATATGCAATGAGGAAGGAGGGCTTGGAGAACCTAATACTGACAGGCCAGATAGAGGGAAAAAGAGACAAAGGAAAGCAGCGGATAACATCAAATATGAGCAGGGGAATGACAGAACAGGGTTGTGAGATGTTACAGGAGAAAGTGTGCTAAGAGCCACCAGGGATAGGGAGACGTGGAAGGCCATGATCGCCTACGTTCTGAAAGGACAAGGCTAATAGAAGAAGAAGAGCCGCCTGTGCTCTAGTGGTGGCCCTGCATTTCTTGGGGTCAAATGACTATATAAAAAATAAGTAATAGAAAGAGACATGATCACCCAAGTGTGTATCATGTATGGCACTTAACTGACTGACTAGATTGGTAGCTAGGTCTCACAATTTCACTGTTGAAGTTGTTAGCTGTTATCATAAGTTTTATGGTAAAAGTTTCTTTCTTGTACCACTCTTTTTTGGCATCCTGCTTTCCTGTTAACAATGATTTCCAAAAATATATATGCAAAATCAATCGTCGTCTTCTGTCTCTTTGAACCCTGTATGTTTATTGTTTTCTGTTTCCTTGGCAGCCCATTAAATCCTAATGTTTTTTTATTACCTGGCTTTGGGGGAAATGATTAAAACGAAAACTTTATTTCATGACACACACGCGTACGATGATGGATGAATAACTGCGCAACTTGAGAGATATTATCTGGATTTTGATGGCATATTTTTACTGTAATATTCTATCTGTGTAAGTTAATGGATGTGGCCTTTGATTAAGTCTATTGACGAGAAAACGGTTTATGTTGAAAAATAAACATTAGGGCAAAACAAAAGCTTAGAATATATATATATATATATATATATATATATATATATATACAATATACAATCCACGTGATTACATAGATAGATAGATAGATAGATAGATAGATAGATAGTGAAGAGAATGAGATAGATAGATAGATAGATAGATAGATAGATAGATAGATAGATAGATAGATAGTGAAGAGAATGAGATAGATAGATAGATAGATAGATAGATAGATAGATAGATAGATAGTGAAGAGAATAAGATATATATAGATAGATAGATAGATAGATAGATAGATAGATAGATAGATAGATAGATAGATAGATAGATCGATCGATCTGGAAAACGCCTTTCTGCTTATTTGTCCTCATCTGTTCATTATATTCCTATTATTCATAACTTACAAATAAAATTTAATAAATATAGAGTTCTTTTTTTGCTGGGCAACGTGCGTCTTTAAATCCTCTTTCATTCTCGTTTTGTCAAACCCGGAAAGTCGTTAATAATTGCCCAAGTAGTGACCAAAAGAAATTTTTAAAAATTGAATTTAGCTTTCTCGTAAAAAGGCTTAAAAAGGCGGGAAAAGATTTAATAATAATATTAATAACAATAATAACGCTACGTTATTTTGACTTCTTTCGTTCAACTTTCTGATCAAGTTTAATTGATCGATAATGTTTTGAACTGTAGGTTGTCGATCGTTCTAAAATATAATATGTAATTATGGAAATATATAAATATATTAAAGTGGCTGGTACTTCGATATCGTGCAATGGTTAGCAAGCCGATTGTGATAGATCAATTCCAAACTGAATACGGTGTTATATCCTCATTGGTGCTCCATACATTTGGCATTGTTGCATATCTAAACTAGCCTTAGCAAATAGCTATTTAATATAGCTATTTGCTAAGGCTAGTTTAGATATGCCAATTTCTTCAACAAAGCGGGACCAAGGTTCTTATAATTTTTTTCGAGTTTATAGGCCGTTAGACGTAATACACGTTTATTTCAAACACATGTACCCACTAATGTGCGTTGTAGTGCAGCTTGGAACGAGAAATCGGTGGGCTGAGTTCGAATCCCAGTTGAATTCCTTGCATGCACTTACGCGCAAATACCCTTAGGAAACGTATTAATTCGTCTCTTCTCCTTCTAGCTATGGGTTGAATGGCAAGGCAGATTGAATTTTATAGCCTTGGTTGGCAACCAGTCTACCGCTGAAAGTAATGGCCACCTTCTACGGAAAAATCTTCTGCCCAGTCTATAACAATGTTTAAAGTAATATAAATTTTGAATTAAAAATAAATCCATTAATTCTTTTAAAATAGGTATGAGTATATCAAATCTATTTTCGTTTTTTTTTTTTTACAATCTTTTACTATAAAGTTTATTTCACGTACACAGTTAAAGATTATTTAGGACTTCAATATATTATTATTATTATTATTATTATTATTATTATTATTATTATTATTATTATATACTAGCAATATAGCTTGGCGTTGCTCTGGTGAAATGAAAGCTTTAAAATTAATTCATGGTCCTGGAGCTCAGACACTTTGGAAGTTGGCACGAAAGACTAAAAAGCAATAGTTGTTTCCAGTTTAAGTGAAACCGTAGATTGAAAGAAAAATGAATGGATATAAGTCAAATTTTGATTTCCTGGTATGGATATCAAATAAGTTTTTTCGTCGTAAACTGAATTTTGAAGGCTAAATAAGTCCTCTGAGTAAATGGTATCATGGCTGAGACTAAGAATTATAATTATACCTACTTAGAGCCAAACCCGAAGCAAAAACTAAAATAAAAGAGCTGAAAAAATACAGACATACAGACAGATAAACAAACACACACACAAACATCTTGCCTTTTACATATATATTATCGATTTTCTGCACTATTGTAAGAACTGCAGCCTTGAAACTTCGGAATATCGTTTCTTATGTCTTTGTCTATGAGTGTATCAAATTTGATTAAAATCGGACCACTCCTTCTATAACCCGATTTTTTCGATTATCAATTTTCGATATTTATCGGAGGTACCTCGACACAAAACCTAGCTAAGAACACTCACAGACGCTTATAGTACAACTGTGTAAATTTTCAAGAAAATCGATTCAGCCGTTTCGGAGTCTATATGTAACGGACACAAACACAGAGACACACACACAAACATACACACACAGAGACAAAGTTCCATTTATAAATAAGTTTAGATTAGGCAGTTTCAAAAGATTTTTTTGTTTTTACAATCCTTTAAACTTAAACTTATATCAATTCTGCTCTTCAAGTCTTTTATCCAAATCAGTCAGTTAAGGGCCATACGTGATACACGCTTGGGCGATCATGTCTCGAAGGAGACATGACTGACTGGGCAGAATATTTTCCCGCAGTAGGTTGCCATTACTTTCTGCGGTAGACTGGTTGAGAACCAAGGCTACAGAACCCAATCTGTTCTGTTATTCAATTCTTTTATGCAAATCAGTCAGTTAAGGGTCATACGTGATACACACTTGGGCGATCATGTTTCGAAAGAGACATGACTGACTGGGCAGAATATTATCCCACAGTAGGTTGCCATTACTTTCTACGGTAGACTGATTGCCGATCAAAGCTATAGAAGCCAATCGGTCCTGCTACTTAACCCATAGCTGGAGGAAGAAGAGACTGATTCATACCTTTCCCAAAGGTATTTGCGCGTAAGTGAATGCAACCATTTCAACTGAAATTCGAACTCGGCTTCCAGACTTGACTATAGGACAGGTCAGAAAAACGATACTTATAAAAACTAAAAAAGGTGACCATATACTAACGAAAATCCGCCTGGGTCACTTCCCTCCTCTACGCTTTCATCCTTGGTCCTGATATATAAGCATGAGTGAATAGGATATTAAAAATGGAAACAATTAAATCTGCAGTTAATCCTAACGGAATGGTGCTTCTCCCCTCGCAAAACTAAGCCCCAAACATTCGACACTGTCTATCAAACGATCTAAATGAGTCGGCATTGGCGGATGAGTCAGGGTCTAGGGAATTTTAGTTCCGTGAACAAGAATCGCTTTACGAAAATTCTTCAATTCTTCAGATGACAGATTTCGAGAGAGCTATGCGAAATGTCTGGCGAGACATTTGAAATTCTGGTCAAACTGACAGACGAAGAGATTGTTCAAATAAACTTATATAAACTCCTCGAACAAATATATATATAGTCATCCGCAGATAGATCTGTTTCGCTGTATCACAGCTCATCAGTACGATTAGACACCCCATTGCTTTTAGCCAGGATTGAAACCCGACCGAATAGAAGTCAGTCGACGATTCTATCTCTGACTATGGCCAGACTTTTAGCGTGTTATGTAAAATGTGCACACGCCAGTAGCTGAGAGTGTTCTAATTTTTACTGAATGAACGGTGCGTAGATGCTAGAGAAGCTACTGTGTATATATATATATATATATATATATATATATATATATATATATATATATGTGTGTGTGTGTGTGTGTGTGTGTGTGTGTGTGTGTGTGTGTGTGAATCAGTCCTGACATGGCATCTCGTCATCAATCACTTTCTCTCCTCTGCGACGTGGGTTTCCTCTATTTTTCCTATAAATATTCTCCTGGTAATTGTTCCAATGAGCTTTCATCCGCAGTATACTTCGACTGTTTGAAATTAAACGTACTGCTGTGTTGGCAATTAGGTCCCATCGTTTGTTTCTGTTGAAACAGCTAAAAGTAATCTATATGTAAGTATGTAAGTTCTAGTATAATAGTTTATTCTCGTGTATTTCCCGCCCGTAGAACTCTCTTCCAGTTTCTTGTTCCTCCCTCCACCCCCATCTACGTTCTTCAGACATTTAAATGCAGCGTCAATAACCGTCTTTTGTTTTCGTGGATCAAGTTCTTTTATTGTCTTTTCTACTCAATAAATTCTTTTCATTTTCTTTTACTCCAGTAGCAACTTACGTCTTAGTGACATTATCGCCTTGCTAGAGGTGAGAGGATAGAAAAATTAACTCTTAAAGAAAATAACAACAAAAAGAATGCTCATAAACAGAATTAGAAATTACTTAGACACATAATGAGAAAGGAAGGCTTGGAAAAATTATAACTCCCAGGGAATATCGAGGAAAAGCGAGATGGATAAAGACAACGAGCCACCTATGAATTTTTCGAAGGTCATTCAATAAATAAGGTGAATTTTTCGGTATAAGGACTTCTACGAGGGTCATTCAATAAATAAAGTGATTTTTTTTTTTTTTTTTTTTTGGTATAAGGACTTCTAATTTCTTCTCGTGTTTGGAAATTGCCTCTTTATTGGAGAAAGATAATGAAACAGTATCCGATTATTTTCTTCACAGTATAAAATTCAGAATTTTTTCTCTTTTTTTTATCATTTCACCTCAAGCGAGGCAGTACCGACACTAGTGCGCAGAGGGTTACAGAGGGAGAAAAGGCTGGGTACAGGGGATGTTGAAGAAAAATAAAAGATGGATGTGATTCAAGGAGATAGAAAATGGCAATTGACGTTGTATTTAAATTTTTGAAAATTGTAGCTGTCAGGGAAGCAAGTAAACGGAAAGGAGTTCCACGGGCGGGAAGTGCGAGAAAAAAAACTCTTGTGTGTGTGTGTGTGTGTGTGTGTGTGTGTGTGTGTGTGTGTGTGTGTGTGTGTGTGTGTGATCATATCACCCCAAGCCATGTGATAATGAAACACGGGTTATTGAGAATGAAAGAACAGAGAAGATGGTTGTGAGGAGGAAAGATAATGAAAGAAAATAATTCAGGACAATAAGCTCCTCAGGTAGGTTTTTTTTAATCGTTTCACCCCAAGCAAGGCGGTAACTCCACTGATGCGCAGGAGGCTACATAAGAGTAAAAGATTAGATAAGAGGAGAGTAAAGAGAAAGACGGATCAGTTACAGGGGGCGTCAGAGAAGGGAGCAAGAGAAGGATGGGAAGACAGTTGCAAAGGTAGAGAGAAAGATATGCAGGGTGATATAGAAAGAACTGGAGTCAAGTGGTTAAGAGATGGGTATTGACATTGCATTTAAATTCCTGGAGGTTGTAGCCGTCAAGAAAGCAAGAATAAGGAAGCGAGTTCTACAGGCGGGAAGTGCGAGAAAAGAAGCTAAAGGTGTAGAATTGTCGGCTGCATTTGGTTGATCTAACTGTGAATGGGTGAGAGCCAGTTGCCAGTCTGGGTGCACGAGTAAACACCTGTTGCAGAGATACCAGTGACTTAAGTTCAGAAGCCATGAAAATATTTATAGAACAGACAGAGGGAAGCCACATCCCGTTGGTGAGAAAGTGGCTAGAGACGAACCGCCAAGTCGGTACCTATCACATTACTGATTCTCCTTTGGAGCCTGTCGTGAACACTGAGATGAACAGTAGGTGCGCCTGAGCATATATGACAGCAATTTCTTTATGTATAGACGGATGGTTGATTTGTATATATGCAAGATGGATTCAGAAGGAAAATATATCCTAGCCCGACACAGTGACCCAACCTTTCTAGTAGTGGATTTAGCTATTAACTCAATATGAAAGAAAGTCTGAGAGAACCCATTTCGCTTTAAGATGATTTTAAATTAAAATTTGTCCTTCTCCCTCGAAAGAAAGTTCTAGTAAACTCTAAACGGATTAATCGACACTCACCTATTGCTGTCATATTCCATTAGTCCGGAAAGCAAAGGTATAAATTTACTTTTCTATATTCCGTGGGAATCACACCTGCAACTCAACACGCCCGTACACGAAAAAATGTAAGTACTATTTCACTAACACGATGGAATCATTAGTTGGAAGGTAGTCTATTAATCAGTAACTCATTTCGTAAGAGCTCACTAACAATTTCTCTGCGTAACGCAGGTATCGATCGATTATCAACGCAGGTATCAATCGTAAAAGTTGATCGGACGATAAGTCCTACATTCCATAACAGCGTTGCACATCAAAGCAGTGGACTAAAACTGGCTTCTATGGACTCAATTATTTAAGCTGTCTGACACAAGGTCAACTCATAAGAACTAACCTACTCTTCACCAGCCGAGAGGGTTTCTAAACCAGCTTGCCAAAGTGTATGTGTTAACGAAGAGCCTATTCTCCGTTCATCACACGAAGACACACGTCCACACACACGCGGAATCGCTTTGCGTATGACGGACAAAGAATCGTTCTGATGATTTTGCATACGGTTATACATATGCCTATATCTGTGTTGCATGTGAGGGATTTACATGAGTTTCGCCAAAACTCTCTCTTAGTCGAACTCTTTAACTTTGAGTGGAGATGAACTAGGACTAGGATATGCCTAAGTGTAGAGTTTTGTATAAGAAAACGCAGAGAAGAGACCGAAACTCGCCTATTCGGCGTCTACGGGGAATCTTGCCCGAACGTACGTGCTCGGAAAGCCCAACGTAAAAATCGGTCTTGTCTCACATCCCGCAGTTGTGGGGAAGCTCGGTAGGAAGATAAGAGCTGCAGAGTATGACAGTCAGAGTTTATCAAGGAGGGAAACAGATGCTACAAGACATAAAAGGTCAAGACTACCTCAAACATCAGAGGAGGTGCAAGCAAGAAGAGAAGCAGATACAGCAAAGAAGAAAAGGTTAACTTCTCTGCTATCATTCAGTCAGTCAGTTAAGTGCCATACGTGTTTTCAAAAGAGACATGACTGACTGGGCAAAAGATTATCCTGCAGTAGGTCACCATTGCTTTCTGCGGTAGACTGGTTGCCAGCCAAGGCTATAGAACCCAGTCTGTCCTGTTTTTTTACTCATAGGTAGAGGGGAAAAGATGTATTATATTATTAAGTAATAATTATTGGGGTGTCAGTATATTGTTTCAAAACAATATAAAACTGATACCCCACTTTATGCTCAATAGAAGCCTTAATCATTTTTTCAACTATTATATTCAGTCAGTCGGTTAAGTGCCATACGTGATTCACGCTTTGGGCGATCATGTATCGAAAGAGACAAGACTGACTAGGCAGAAGATTATCCTGCAGTAGGTTGCCATTGCTTTCTGCGGTAGACTGGTTGCCAACCAAGCCATGAAAATATTTATAGAACAGACAGAGGGAAGCCATATCCCGTTGGTGAGAAAGTGGTTAGAGACGAACCGCCAAGTCGGTACCTATCACATTACTGATTCTCAATTAACCCAACCCAATTAGTCCTACTATTTAACCCATAACTGGAAGGAAGAGGCGGATTAATACCTTTCCCAATGGTATTAGTGTGTAAGTGAACGCAAGAAATTCAACTAGAATTCGAACTCGGCTCCCCGATTTGTCGTTCCGAGCTAATATCCACTGCACCACAATGCACATTAGGACTCCCTATTATCTACTAATTTTATTCTAGTCTGGCCCAAGGACATTAATGTAGCGACAGCGAGGACTAACCCATTTTATTAGCGAATTCGTTAGACCAGTGGTTCCTTTTTTGTCCCGTTCCCTCTTTTCCAGTCTTTTATTCACTTGTGAACTCCTGCAACGGAATAAGTGAAACCAGCAAAAATAAAATATTTTTCTGTAAAAAAATATATTCATGTAAAATGCCCTGCTGATTAAGCTTTAAACTTACTCATATAAAATCAAAAAAACATTTCGTTCAGCTCTCATTTATTTATATAAAACACCTCGTAAAAATGTTATGTTAACGTTGTTATAGTTGTAGGTATTGTACACAAAAGCTATCTTTATAAAACTGGTTTTATTTTTGAGCTTACGAGTGAATGTATGAATAAAAAAAATCATAAAACCTGTGTAAATGTATGAAAAAATAATACTAAAAAATCTCAAAACAAAGTGAATGAAACTTTTTTATTTATTGAAAGAAAAAGAATTTTCCTCTATATTTCTCAATGGGACTTTTGCGATTGTTTTTGAGCAATCAGCTCCTGAATCCTTGGTTCAGTAGCGGCCATTGCACACCTCAAGTCATCTTCTACAGACAGCTTGTTCCTTGATTTTGTTTTGATTGCGAGTAATGCAGAAAATCCACTTCCACACAGGTAGGTAATATAAATAAAGCCTGCGTTTAAAACATAAGCATTATTTCCTTTGACACAAATGTATATGATATTTCATCCAACATTGATTTGCACTGCCAATGGGTAGAAGCATCTTACAAGTAGAAGGATGCAAGTTTGAAACTATTAATAAAATTTTAGGGTGTGCGCCGCACATCTAGCACATTATGAGTATACACCGGTACGAATTAGAATCTTTTGGGCCCCTTGAAATTCTTTCATGGACCCCTACATTGGGAACCAAGGGGTTAAACAGACTAGCTTACTGTGTGAGGCGCTATTGCAAGAGACCTAGAATTTCACTATTGTAAGAACATTATTCTATCATTTTTTTAATGATAGACCGGAGAGATCTTGTGAATTAACTACTGCTAGACCAAAAGAGTCCTTGAAACTTATAAATGCTATACTACAGGAATTCTAGAAATTTAGAAGTTAGTCAACAGGACTCCTAGAAATGTATTACATTATACGACAGATGTGCTGTTGATGTATATTGCTAGATCCAAAAGGGTCTAGAAATTTATTAATGTTAGTAACAAAACCCTAAATTTTGACTAATATTAAACCACAACAGTCCCAGAAATCTGTTAACAGTTGGCCAAGGAATCCTAGAAATTTACTGAGGTTAGACCAAAGAGTGTCGGAAGATTATTATTATTATTATTATTATTATTATTATTATTATTATTATTATTATTATGTTGTCATTTATCATCATATTTCGATTTCTGCTATGGTCGCACTCTCTGCCAAATCTGCGGGTGTGTTGTTATGGCTCCATTTCATGTTTTTTCTATCTCCCCTATCATCCCTAGCGTTACATAGACAAAGTTCTCCCTAGCTTGTGGGCTGTACTTAACAAGACAATTTTTTCGCATGTCTCTCAAGCCGGGCTTTTTAGGAATTATTTCAATGTGTTGTTTTGTTCCATTTTTTTATCATTCCACGTGCACCTACTATCACTGGCACGATTTTTGTTTCTTAATTTCCACATTTTTTCTATTTCAATTTCCAGGTCCTTATACTTTGACAGTTTTTCGAATTCCTTGATTGCTATGTTACAATCCGCTGGACAAGCCATATCAATTAATAGACAAGTTTTTTCTTTCTGATTTTTAACAATAATGTCCGGCCTATTTGCTTCAATTTTTCTGTCTGTGTAGATGGTGTAATCCCATTATTATTATTATTATTATTATTATTATTATTATTATTATTATTATTATTATTTCATTTTTTCATCATATTTCGATTTCTGCTATGGTCGCACTACCAACCAAGTCTGCGGGAAACCTAAGGCAGGTCGTGGTGTGTTGTTATGGCTCCATTTCATGTTTTTTCTGTCTTCCCTATCATCCCTAGCGTTACATAGACAAAGTTTGCCTTAGTGTGTGGGCTGTACTTAACAAGACAATTTTTTGTATATCTCATAAGCTGGGGTTTCCAGGGATTCTTTCAATGTGTTGTTTTGTTCCATTTTTTATCATTCCAAGTGCACCTACTAGCACTGGCACGACTCTTGTTTTCAATTTCCACATTTTTTTCTATTTCAATTTCCGATTTATTTTTATTTTGACAGTTTTTCGAATTCCTTGGTTGCTATGTTACAATCCGCTGGACAAGCCATATCAATTAATAGACAAGTTTTTTCTTTCTGGTTTTTAACAACAATGTCCGGCCTATTTGCTTCAATTTTTTCTATCTGTGTAGATTGTGTAATCACATAGAATGGTGACATCTTCTATTTCTGTAACTGGTGCTGGGTGATGTTCATACCAGTGTTTGTTTACAGATTTTCCATAGTGTTTGCACATTGTCCAATATAAATATTGCCCCACTCTATCGTGACGATTTTTATATTCATTTGTGGCAAGTACAGAACAACATGAGATTAGATGGTCTGTTGTTTCTTGATGTTTATCACAGAACCTGCATTTTGGATCCACATTATTATGTATAATATTTGCCTGAAAGTTTCTAGTGAAAAGACTTTGGTCTTGCGCTGCAAGAAAAAAGCCTTCAGTCTCAGACTTTAATCCAGATGCACGTAACCATAGATGAGTATTAACTTTATCAACACTGGATTTATTGGTACGTTCTGGATATTGGCCATGCAGAGGTTTGTCTTACCAGTGTTGTTTCATCTGTTCAAGAGCTTTATCTTTGGCTTTCATTTCATATTTTTTGTCGCAATAGTTGGTTCTTGGCTTCTGTTTTGCTTTTCTACAGAATCTATTAAATGTAAATCTTGTTTGTATTTACTGCCTTCTTTTATTATTGAATATTTTTTCTTTTTTTCTTCATGTTGCTTGACTAATTGTATCATCCAATCCTTTGTTGTTTCTATGTATGTTAGTAAGCCAATAGTTGTTGTCTTGTATGACAATTCTAGCTGAATAAGACCTCTTCCACCTTCTTTACGGGGTATGTATAGACGGTCTACATCAACCTTCGGATGATGCATCTTATATTTAGAAAGAACCTTTCTTGTTTTAGAATCCATTCACCTGATGTCGTTTAGAGTCCAGTTTAAGATGTTGAAACTATATTGGACAACTGGGATGGCAAAGTTATTAATGGCCATAATTCTGTTCTGAGAATTCAGTTCAGTTTTTAATATCAGTCGTGGCCTTCTATTGTACTCTTTACGCACTATTTCTTTCATTTTTTTATGGTGAATGTTTTCACTCTCAATTACACCTAGGTATTTATAAGCTTATTCTGGATTTAATTCTTTTATTGTTACAGCAGGATCTAAGCTAACTGAGGATGTTTGTTGTAGAGTTCCTCGTAAAACTGTAGCTTTAGCACATTTATTCAAATTGAATTTCATTCCAATGTCTTCGCTGAAGTATTTTGCAGTTTGCAGAAGACATTCCAGCTCGTTATCATTCTTAGCATACAACTTTAAGTCATCCATGTAAAATAGATGGCTTATTTTCTTTTGAGCTATTTTATAACAACATTCTGTCTTGTTAAGCTGACTTGTTAGTGTTATTAATGATATGCGGAATAGTAAGGGAAACAAAGAATCACCTTGAAATATACCTCTTTTGGTGTTTATTTCACCAGACTTATCGGTTCCATTTATATGATTGAGGTAAAGGGTTGTTTTCCATATCGACATACATTGTTTGACGAAATTGATGATGACTGGTGATATCTTATATAGATTTTAAAGTCTTTAATATTCAGGAATGTGGTACACTATCGAATGCCTTACGATAATCTATCCAGGCAGTACTAAGATTTTTCTTTGTATTGTAGCATTTTTCCAAGATTATCCTGTTAATAAATAATTGGTCTTTACATCCGTAACAGCCACGTTTGCACCCTTTTTGTTCAAGCGGTAACATGTCATTTTTCCAAGAATCAATATGTCTGTTTTGTTAAAATAAATGTTAATAGTTTGTATGTTGTCGGAAGGCATGTAATTGGTCTGTAGTTTTTCGGGTTGTTTGTGTCACTATTCTTGGGTAGAATAAATGTAATTCCTTTGGTCATCCATGCAGGAATTTTAGCGGGGTCGTTGACCATTTCTTGAAGTTCTTTGGCTAGTTTTTTATGTGCTGTATTTAAATAGTATAGCCAAAAGTTTGGAATTTTATCTATACCTGGAAATTTCCAATTATGTGCTTTTTTCAGTGCACATTTAACATCCTCTTCTGTGATTCCAGCCCATGTCTGTTCTGGTTTATTTTTGATTCGTTCTATCTCTTGTGCAATCCAATCTACTTCTTTGTTATGTTCTTTAGGGCAAGCCCATATTTTTCCAGAACTGTATAACTTCTTCCATTGGGGGAGGGGGTGGCTGTTGCATCGGTTTGAAAAATTTTGTTTTGTCTGTAGAATCATAGCGTCTTATTCTTTGAGCCTTCAGTTGTATTGTTTGCTTTATTTTTTCTTTAGTTGATAGGACTTCATTTTCATGTCTAATGTTGTATTTTCTTTCGACTCTTCTGCCTTTTCTAGTTCTTACATTTATTCCTCTTGTCAGCTCATCGAGTACTGATAGTTCACTTCTAAGTTGTTCGATTTCTTTTTCTATTTTTCTTTTCCAAGGTGGATCTTCATGTCTGCGAGACTGCCTTGTTTTTAATTTGATGTTCAATTTTTTTTTGTTGCTGCTATTGCTGATGCATATATTGCTTCGTTGAGATTTATATGAGTGTCTTCTTCATCCAAAATTAATTTGAGTGCTGCATTGTAGAGCTTAATAGTCTCGAGGTTATGCTTTGTTGGTTGTAATTTTGGGAGTTGTTCTCGTTCTTCCATTGCTATATTTTGTATTTGACTTATATGGTTCTTGATTTCTTCCTTGGCTTCTTGTATACTGTTCTTGTTTTCCGTAAAATAATTATGTTCAATGTTTTGAACTCGTTTTATTTTCGTCTTGTAACTGACTCAGATCACGCCTTTCCAGCACTTCTAAACTTACAGCATTATCTTCACAGTGATTTGTGTGTATCACGGTTTCTACATTATGACCAGTGGCTTGTTTGATGTTACTACTTTTTATTTCTGATTCCGGTTCCTTTTCATATTTTGTTGATTCGTCTATCCTGTTGCAATTCTTTTTATCTCATAAATTAATTTCAGCCCCTTTCAATCGGTTATTTCGCATGATGTATCTTTGTACATTGGCTAATTCATTTTCGTCAATGTACTTTCTATTTGTTTGTCCAACTTTTTCTCGTCAAATGTCATATGTTTGGCGAGTCATGTTTTTTGAGGTTTTGAGTAATGCTTCATGAAATGCAGTCATAACGACTTTGTACTCCTCACGAGACCATTTTGTTTTTCCTTTCTTTAAATATACGGCTATAGATCTAGCTGGAGAATTCTCAAGACCATCATTAGGATTATCCTGGTTGTGGGGACCTGAAGATTCATTCTTTGTGTCGGAGTTTGTTCCTATGGTAGATTTTTTCGACCTCAGGTAGGTTCCCTCCTGAAGAACGGCCTCCCTGTTTATCCACTGGAAGAGCCATACTGGACTTTTTATTTCTATTTGTATTTCTCATATCGCACGGGTCCAAAAGTCCACCCAATGTTGCCCGGCACGTTGGGTAACGATCTTTTACAAACAAGATCCCGAAGCCTGTAGGGGATCGTTTGTGACCTCATAACGCAGTAGCCATTCACTCCTCGGCACGATTAAAACCTTGAGTTGCGGGTTGTTGTTAGGAGTTTTCCTTCTCCTAAATGGGTTGCCAAGCGACAGCTGACAGAGACGCGATTGGATTTCAAAGAGAAAGACGCTGATTTTAAAAAGAAAAAGTATTTTGCGTAGCAACCGCTCAACGAAACAAAACATCACTACACTAGAGTATTTTGTTAAAAAAAATTTTTTTAAAATAAATAAATTGTTGCTACTCTCACTAGTCCTTATAACAAAAAATAATTGTTAAGAAAAAAAAATTAATGGAAAAGAAAAAGTTGACATACGTTTAAGTTTATTAGTGCTGTGAGATTTAAAATAAAATAATAATTTGTTCGTCCACTGTATATTCAGTTATTTTTTATTTATTATTATTATTATTATTATTATTATTATTATTATTATTATTATTGGCAATTCCATTATTATATTACTATTTGGATGTCCCAAAAATACTATTATTACTGAATTCGTTATTAGACTTGAAGAGAAATAACTTTATATTCAATGAACAATATTTCATAGAAATGATCAGATTTCAAAAGGCGACATTTTTGGTCAGTCCAAAGGTGGAATGAGTCAGCCACAAAAAAAAGCATTCAGTTTGGTAATTCCATTTTCAACTCTGATCCGCCTGATTCTACAATTCTCTAACGAAAGAAAAGACACAACTGTACTCCTTTCACATCATCCTGAGCTAACAGAAGCCCCTTTTTTGTGTGATTTGAAAGCATTCTCATAGCCAACGTGATACTGAATTGCGCCGAAAATATCTCAATACAGGCTGAAAATTATCATCACATGAGTTTTTATGGAAGAACAATCATAAGATCTTTCTAAAAACCCATCGGCGTTCAATCGAGAGAAAACTGGATAATTGAGCTGATGAACAAAGCGTTAAAGTTTGAAACACGGTCGTATTTTCAGAGCAAACTTTTGCTTCATTTTGTTGTATACTACAGCTGGAAAACAACGATGAACACGTACACTACCGGCCATACTTATTAGGCAACTCTATTTTTAAAAAAAGGATAGATTTCATACTATTTTTCGTATTTATTGCCAAGTGAAGATGGAAGGTAGCTGAAGAAAGTAACAAGAAAGGACTAGAAAAAACTGTAAGAAAACCGAATGCATGATCATCAGTAAAAAGGGCAGCCCACTATGCCAAATACAGGCCGGGGATACTAGAATCAAGCAGGTACAAAAATTTAAATACCTGGAAAGTGTTATAACAGAAGACGGAAAGTGCGACACAGAGATCCGAAGGTGAATTGGCATGGCGAAGGAAGCATTCCAGAAGTTGAATAAGGTATTAAGAAACAGGACAAGTTTGCTAGAAACAAGGAACAGAGTACTGGATTGCTACGTGCTGTCCGTCCTTCAATATGGCAGTGAATGCTAGAGAATATCATCAAAGATGAAGGAAAAACTTGAAGCAACTGAAATGTGGTTCTACAGAAGGATGCTGCAAATATCATGGACCGAGCACGTGAGCAACGATGAGGTCTTGGAAATGATGGAAACGAAAAGGAAATTAATATTGAGCATCAGGAAGAGACAGCTGAAGTTCATGGGACATGCAATGAGGAAGAAGGGCTTGGAGAACCTGATATTAACAGGCCAGATAGAGGGAAAAAGAGACAAGGGAAAACAACGGATAAAATATTTGAAGGACCTAATCAGGTGGATGACGGAACGAGGGTTACATGGTGTAACAGGAGAAGGCGTGCTCAGAGCCACCAGGGATAGGGAAACGTGGAAAGCCATGATCGATTACGTTCTGAAGGGACAGGGCACATAGAAGAAGAAGAAGAAGAAGAAGAAGAAGAAGAAGAAGAAGAAATGAAAATAGAATGGTTCTTTTGTTAATACTGCACAATAACATGTGCATCAAATGAATTTAGAAACATTTAATAATTACCTATATTGCAGTTTCATCAATGAAAGAATGGAGAAAATTTGGTGTGATTCGGACGAATTCATCTCTGCTTCCTTGCCTTGTAAAATTTTGCAAAGTAATAATAACAAAAGAAACATTCTATTTTCATTTAAAATTATCCATTTGGCAATAAATATTAAACATAGTATGAAATACATCATTTCTTTTAAAAAACTGAGGTGGCCTAATAATTATGGCCGGTAGTGTATATATAGGCTATTTTAGATTGTAAGATACTTTGGACAATTGAAGAATCCATTTATCCTCTCATCAGATTTTTTTTTTCATAAAATGATAATCATTTCATCCCGAACAAGGTAGGAATGCCACTGGTGCGCAGGGGGTTAGAGTGAGAGAAAAAAAAGAATAGGGAATGTCGAATACATGATAAAAGATAAATGGGAGTCAAGTAGAGAAGATAGCAATGGCCGTTGCGTTTAAAATTTTGGAGATTGTAGCTATCAGGGAAACAAGCAAATGAAAACGAGCTCCACAAACAGGACGTACGAGAAAAGAAACTGTTAAAGTAGAAGAGAGGGTTACATTTAACTATTTCGACGGTAAAAGTGTGAGACCTTGATGGCAATCTAGTAGAGCGAGTAAATAAATGTGGTCGGGAAACCGGGTAAAAAAACGCTCATGGCTTACGGCCTATCACGTTGAATACACCGGTTCTCGCTCGATCGCCGAAGTTAAGCAACGTTGAGCCTGGTCAGTACTTAGATGGGTTACCGCTTGGAAATACCAGGTGCTGTAAGCGTATAGTGACTGATATACGTTGTGGTGCAGTGGATATCGGCTCGGAAAGAGAAATCGGTGAGCCAAGTTCGAATTCCAGTTGAATACCCGGCATTCACTTAAGCACTGGTACCCTTGGGAAAGGTATTAATCCGTCCCTTCTCTCGAGTTATGGGCTAAATAACAAGGGTAAAACTTGGGGACCCTGCCCTTAAAAACAAATCCCAATGAATCTTGATACTCGAAAAGAAAAATGTACTACTAGATACAAAAATATAAACAACAATAAATTGTTGAAAGAAAAAGGTATTACCAGCAATAAATAAATAAATAAAGTTTAGTTGGCAATAAATGATCCGCCAGGGTTGATTTGCCATATAAACAAAACAACCCACAAAAAAAAGCTCGTCAGAGTAGTTGTCATGAAAATACTTGTAGAAAAGTCAGAGGAAATACATATTGTGACGATGAGAAAGTGACTGAAGGAGGGCTGTCAAATCAGGATATTGCAGATTTTCCTTGGATTTTGTATAACAAAAGAGAAGTTAGCAAATCTTATATAAGATGAATGAAAATATTTTAGAAGATTTTAGCATCCACTGAATTTTTTAATTTTCAGTTTTTGCTATCTAATTGTATCGTTTCAAAAATAGATCTTTTTTAAACGAAAGGTGAGAGTAATGGCTGCTTAGAAGAGGCAGCAATAACAAAAGTTCTCCATTATATATTTATCAATCAAATTCCCAAATACGCATAAATATATATATATGTGTGTGTGTGTGTGTGTGTGTGTGTGTGTGTGTGTGGTTACGTGAATCAATAAATATACATATGAGGGTACATACGTATATAGTGTATTATTCAGGTAGTAATATAACAGTGCCCAATGTAGCATAAACGCATCTATTTTGTGTATATATATATATATATATATATATATATATATATATATATATATATATACTAGCAGTATAGCCCGGCGTTGCTCGGGTGTAATGAAAGCTTTTATATATATATTATCGATTTTCTGTACTATTGTAATAACTGCAACCTTGAAAGTTCTGAATATCGTTTCTTATGTCTTTGTCTATGAGTCTATCAAATTTGATTAAAATCGGACCACTCCTTCTATAACCCGATTTTTTCGATTATCGATTTTCGATATTTATCAGGGGTACCTCGACACAAAACCTAGCTAAGAACACTCGCAAACACTATAGTACAAATGTGTAAATTTTCAAGAAAATTGGTTCAGCCGTTTCAGAGTCTATAGGTAAGGGACACCCCCCCACACACACACACACAGACACACACACACATACGCGCACACACAAAGTTCCATTTATAAATAAGTTTATATATATATATATATATATATATATATATATATATATATATATATATATACTACCGGCTATAATTATTAGGCCACCCCAGTTTTTTAAAGAATTTAATTTCATACTATTTCGTAGTAAGTATTGCCAAGTGGATAATTCTAAATGAAAATAGAATGGTTCTTTTGTTAATAATGCACAATGACATGTATATCAAATGAACTGTTCTGATGTTCAGTTTTTGTGCTCTCTTCCCCAAGCTAGTCTCTTCTTATTATTGGCTGGCCGAAGTTAAGGCTTCCTGGCTGGCCGAAGTTAAGGCTTCCTGGCTGGCCGAAGTTAAGGCTTCTTGGCTGGCCGAAGTTAAGGCTTCCTGGCTGGCCGAAGTTAAGGCTTCCTGGCTGGCCGAAGTTAAGGCTTCCTGGCTGGCCGAAGTTAAGGCTTCCTGGCTGCCTTGTAAAATTTTGCAAGGTAATAATAACAAATGAACCATTCTATTTTCATTAAGAATTATCCACTTGGCAATAAATATTAAAAATAGTATGAAATACATCATTTTTTAAAACTGGGGTTGCCTAATAATTATGGCCGGTAGTATATATATATATATATTGAAAACAGAAATAGAAGTTGTTCCAATGAAAGAAATTCGTATAGGTGAAAAAAGTGTGAGAATCCGTGAATGTTTTGTGTAAAGTGTAGATTTATTATTATTGATATTGTTTATTTTTTGTATAGTAGATTCTTCTTCTTCTATGTGCCCTGTTCCTTCAGGGCGTAGGCGATCATGGATTTCCACGTTTCCCTATCCCTGCTGGCTCTGAGCACGCCTTCTCCTGTTACACCATGCAACCCTCGTTCCGTCATACAGCTGTCCATAATTATATTTGTGTCGCTATGTGTGTTTCGAGTTCACAGTTGACTCTCTTCAGGCGATAAATTTCTGACTATACATATCGAGATTCGTTTATCTTTTGAAAAGACAAATATAACTATAAATGTACACTTTAAACAAAACGAACGTTCACACACACACACACACACACACACACACACACACACATATATATATATATATATATATATATATATAATTCACTCCCAAGCAAGGCGAAAATGCCACTAAGACGCAAGAGGTTACTGGGAGGAAAAGAAGAACGGGAAGACAGAAGGAAAAATAACCTAAAATTAAAAATAAACTAAAAATAAACCTAAACTTGAAACTAGTGTGGAACTCTGTTTCAAATTTGTAGAAAAGTGTTTAATAGTTTTAAGTATTGTCAATGAAAACTCTTAATTTATAAAAACTAGCTCAAACCGAAAGTAACTCAATTTTTATACAAAGTTCGGCTCAAGATACTTGAAACAATTATATATATAATTGAACCTAATGTGCCAGACGAGCCTACCTAGGTTTGTTTGGCTCATTAGGTTCTATTAAGTTCGCTCTACCTTTGTATTGAGCGTTTTCTGTTAGATGGTTACTCATGTCGATTTTTTTTTCTTTTTTCTTTCGGCTTCGTGCTGATTTCTGTCCGAACACCTTTGACAGACTTTCATGTCCTAAGCTCTTTGTTTTTCTTTTTTAAAACCATTTTTACTTCGTTCGAAAGTTTTCGAGGAAGGTTTTCGAGAGGAGTATAACTGTATATAATCACGTTTATATATAATGTTAAATATCAGAGAGAATGAATGTCTATTACGTTAAATCATGAGCCGTTCTAAACATCGTATTTTGGTTTAAATTTCAAGTGAAAATAAAAACAAAAATTGTCCAAGAATGTTTTGGATATTTTTTTATTATGTTGGTTCTAAGCTTTCGGTTCCCATTAGCCATCTTCAGAGAGGTTACAGGGACGTTAGCATAAAAGCATCTGCCATCAAAGATGATTTTTTTTATCTTTTGTTGACATAAAACTTTGCTAAGCAATTATAACAGTTACCAAATAGCAAACACAGTTCGTAAATTTTTAATGCGGTTCGAAATGATAACACAACCATATATTTAAATGCAATATAATGTGTTATGACCAGATTGAAATGTGATTTTATTAAGTGTGGGTTGTTTTGATTTAATGTAGATGGCCTCCAATATCTGAAGGTTCTTTTTACTGTGTGCATGAGTGAGTATTATTGTGTTATCGACTAAAATCTATCTTTTTTCCTACATGATAATATTATTTTTGATCAAAGTTCAATTAAACAACATTTCATAGAAAAACATAGCCATTAGACAGATTTTAGTCATTAGCCCAATACTCACTCACACACACACACATATATATATATATATATATATATATATATATATATATATATATTGTATGTGTGGGAGTGTCTTGTGTGCGTTTAGATGTGCGTGTGCGTGTGCGTGCACATACCTATATTTTCAAATAGTGAAAACGTTTGATATCGGTTTATTCTATTTATCCTTTCAACAATTATCGTCCATTGCTAACTATAAAATCAGTCAAATAAAAGGCAAGAATACGCATAAAATACACAGGAAAACAAAAGTCTTTTTCAACCAAACTCTGTTGGTGACTTGATATCAAAAACGTCTAGAGAAAAAAAACTTCCCGTTGTAGCTAACTCGGCCAAAAATATCGCCACAGCGAACAACAAAGAAAATAATCGTGAAGCACGTCATGTCGGACCGGTTATTTCACTTCCGGTCGGCGGCTGAAAAAGTTGTTGACGTCAAGCCTAGATTAGCCAATCAAAAACGGCTTGGGCAATAGTGCTGCAGCTGTTAAAAAGGTCCAATAAAATATAAAGCGTAAGAAATACACAGGGTGTACGAAAAACATGAAAGAAAAGATCGTCTTTGTAAAACACTGGCAATGCTGGTGAGTAGAGAATTAGAAAAAAATAAATTTCATCATTTGTTAACGAATTTAATTCAACATTCAATATCCACCTGGTCCTGGGTATAATCGTAAACTGCACGCGGCAACAAGGCCTCTGATTTGGAGGTTGTGAGGAACATGGAACAATCTCTTAATTGCTGTTGTTCCAAGATCCACCCTGACCCAGAGTAGTAGCACCTGTTAGGGTCCCAGCTATGGGTAAATAGTTAACCCCCAAACTGGAGTCAAAATGCTATGAAAGTATTTGCTATGAATGAAAACTATTACCAACAAAACCTTTTTTGAATGAAAAATATTACCAACAAAACCTTTTTTGAATGAAAAATATTACCAACAAAACATTTTTTGAATGAAAAATATATTACCAACAAAACCTTTTTTGAATGAAAAATGTTACCAACTTTTTGAATGAAAAATATATTACCAAACAAACTTATGTGAATGAAAAATATATTACCAACAAAACTTTTTTGATTGAAAAATATATTACCAACAAATTATTTTTAAAGACTGACCCTTAAATGACTAAAATGTTTGATGGGTCGTTAAACTCAAACCAAACCAAACCAAACCAAACTAAACCAAACCAAACCAAACCAAACTCAAACCAAACCAAACTCAAACCAAACCAAACCAACATCCACCAAAAAGTGTGATTACATTAATTTCGGTTTTCTTGATTGATTCATTATCTACAGCTTATCAACCCTTTACAGGTTCAAATAACCTGTAAAGGGTTGATAGGCTGTAGAAAATGAATCAGAAAATATTTTAGATTGTGAGAATTTATTTTGAGATAATTATAGTTGTTACAACAAATGCGACACCGAGATCCGAAGGTATATTGGCATGGCCGGGGGCGCATTCCAAAAGCTAAGCAGAGTATTAAGAGACAGGAAAATTTCGTTGGAAAGAAAGAAGAGAATACTGGATTGTTATGTTCTTCAATATGGTAGCGAAATGCTGGAAGATCTCATCAAAGATAAAAACTTGAAGGAACTGAAATGTCGTTCTACAGGAGGATGCTTAGGATAACATGGATCGAAAATATGAATAATGGCGGGGTTTTTGAGAGGATGGAGATGAGAAAGAAACTTATACTTGACATGAGGAGGAGAGAGCTGAAGTTTCTGAGACATGTAATGAGGAAGGAGGGCTTGGAAAATCTGATGTTCACAGGTCGGATAAATTGAACGATAGACAGGGGAAACCAATACCTGGCATATTTGATGGTCTTAAGCAAGTGGATGACCGTGGAGAGTTTGTGGGAAATAACAAGAGAAAAATGTAAAGAGCTACAACGGACAGAGGGATGTGAAGGACGAGAATCGCCTACGTCTTGAAGGGACAAGGCACGAAGAAGAAGGAGCTACAATAGACCAGCCAAATGTCCAACTTTACTTTCTAATCGTTCTACTCAATATCAGATACTGACTTTCTGCGATTAATTGTCATCATTCCATATAACTTTCGAAATAATAATCTTCATATTGATCTATAAAAACAGATCGAATTCTTAGTCCTGGGCATGACGAAAAACTACATCAGGCAACAAGGCCTCTGATTATGAGGTTGTGGGGAGAATGAAACCACCTCTTAATTGCTGTTGTTCTCAGGTCCACTCTGACCCGGAGTGGAGCACCTGTTAGGGTCCAAACTATAAGCAAATAGTTAACCCTCAAACTGGGGTCAAAAAACTATGAAAGTATAAAAAACACTTTTTTTAGAAATATATACATAAAAAAGACTTTTATAGAAAAATATACATTTTTGAAGAAGAAAATAATTACCATAACACATTTTTGAAGGAAAACATTATTCTAGGCAAAACATTTTTGAATACAAAACTAGAAGATATTTTTAGTTTTCTAAAATAAAAAAGAATAAACACAAAAAAATTTCATTAAAATCTAACTAAATCAACCTTCTCTCTAGAGTCAGTTGAATGCCATACGTGATACACTCTTTGGGCGATCATGTCTCGAAAGAGACATGACTGACTGAGCAGAAGATTACTCCACAGTAGGTTGCCGTTGCTTTCTACTGTAGAGTGGTTGCCAGCCAAGGTTATAGAACCCAGTCTGCCCTATTATTTAATCCATAACCAGAGGGAAGTGACAGATTGATACCGTTCACAAGAGCATTTGTGCCAAAGTGAATGCAAGGAATTCAACTGGAATACGAAATCGACTCCCCGATTTGTCGATCCGAATCGATATCCACTGCACCACAACGCATATCTCAATATAACCGAACATTAAAAAAAATACCTTAAACCCCACCTTTTGGGCATTAAATAACCCACAGAAGTTGATATGCCGTTAAACAAAACTGAAGCTAAATAGATCGAATTCTAGTCGACGCTGTCATATTCGCTTTCCACTAACTTTCTTGGCAAAGGCATGAACGCACCTGTCCATTCCAAGCAATAGAGGAACATAAATGACTCGCTGGCTCTGGGTGAAGGCCAGGTGAGAACAAAAAAAGGTTGCCGTTACCTATAGACTCCGAAACGGCTGAACCGATTTTCTTGAAAATTTACACAGTTGTACTATAAGCGTCTGCGAGTGTTCTTGGCTAGGTTTTGTGTCGAGGTAACCCGATAAATATCGAATATCCAAAAAATCGGGTTATAGAAGGAGTGGTCCGATTTTAATCAAATTTGATAGACTCATAGACAAAGACATAAGAAACGATATTCAGAACTTTCAAGGTTGCAGTTCTTATAATAGAGCAGAAAATCGATAATATATATATATATATAAAAGCCAAGATATTTGTGTGTGTGTGTGTGTGTGTGTGTGTGTGTGTGTGTGTGTGTGTGTGTGTGTGTGTGTGTGTGTGTGTGTGTGTTTATCTGCCTGTATGTCTGTATTTTTTTCAGCCCTTTTATTTCAGTTTTTGCTTCGGATTTGGCTCTAAGTAGGTATAATTATAGTTCTTAGTCTCAGCCATGATACCATTTACTCAGAGGACTTATTTAGCCTTCAAAATTCAGTTTTCGACGAAAAAACTTATTTGATATCGATACCAGGAAATCAAAATTTGACTTACATCCATTCATTTTTCTTTCAGTCTATGGTTTCGCTTTAACTGGAAACAACTATTGCTTTTTAGTCTTTTGTGCCAACGTTCAAAGAGTCTGAGCTCCAGGACCATGGATTAGTTTTAAAGGTTTCATTACACCCGAGCAACGCCGGGCTATAGTACTAGTTTACTATAAATTATTCACCATCAACTGTCCTGGATTTTATCTTGCCTCTGAATCCAGTGAACTGGGATGTCTAGAATGCAGATTTAAATCTGTAAAACCCTTTCATCTTCTTCATGTGTTTGCTTCCTTCAGAACGTAGACTTACCCTTGAACTTGTCCCTTTTAATATTTTTCCCCTAGGTATTTCTCACTAACACCGCTCCGCCATCTCAAATAAGCCTCACGTTGGTTTCCCCTGTCTCTTTTTCCCTGTATCCGTCCTGTGAGTATTAAATTCTCCAGACGCTCCTTCCTCATTACATGTCCTAGGAACCTCAGCTGTCTCTTCTTGATGTTAAGTATGAGTTTCCTTCGTGTTTGCATCCTCTCCAACACCTCGTCGTTGCTCATATGCTAGGTCCATATTATTCTCAGCATCCTTCTGTAAAACTACATTTCCGCTGTCTCGAGACTATCCTTCTTCTTTAAAAAAAAATCGTCCATCATTTGCTGAAAAACAGAAAGACAGATATCACATAGCAGTTCAGCACGCGTTTCTTTGTTTACCTTTTAAAAAATCTACTGGTGCACCCACAGTTTCTTGACATTAACTTTTCTAATTATCAAGATCATCCCCTGGTTTCGATACCGACGCTAGAAAAATGTTGGCACACAGGTTCCACCGATGGCCGACAGGTAAGTGAATATTTCAACGCAGTTAGGGGTGTATAAGCTGGGTAAACGCAAGACTGGAAAGCAACCCCTGTATAAAATACGGTTTTCTCTTGAGTCACACGAAATACTTTGAAGTTCTACCGATCAGTCTATTTTTATACTAGAATTATTCCAATACAAGGCTCGAAAGCCACACAATATAGAGGCGTGTTGTTAAAATATTTATGATGAGTTGTGTGACATGAATGAAAAATAACGTGGAAGGAATTGAAAAGTATCCACGCAGGAGTCTGTGCAACAAATTAGTTCTTTGGAAAACAGTTCTGAATGGAATTTTCTTTTGGCTTTTGAAACACTGGAAAAAAAATAAGGTATTTTGACTCTGTGGAAGTAGCATCGCGAGTCTTAGCTGAGTTTAAGTTTTGTTTAATAATATCAAAATTTAATATCAACCTCTGTGGGTTATTTAATGTCAAAAAGGTAGGGTTATAAGGTAGTTTTTTAATGTTCAGTTATAGTGAGAAAGTTTATTTAGTTAGATTTTGATGAAAATTCTTTTTTTTTTATTTTAAAAAACTGAAAATGTCTTCTAGTCTTGTATTCAAGAATGTATTGCTGATAATATGTTTTTCCTACAAAAATGTATCACGTCAATATTTTTTCTTAAAAAATGTATCACAGCTATATCTTTTCCTTTAAAAATGTATCATGGCAATATTTATTTCCTTCAAAAATCTATCACGGCAATATTTATTTCCTTCAAAAATGTATCAAGGCAATATTTTTCTTTCAAAAATGTATCATGGCAATATTTTTTTTTCTTCAAAAATGTATCGCAGCAATATTTTTTTCCTTAAAAGATGTATCACAGCAATATTTTTTTCCTTCAAAAATGTATCACGACAATACTTTTTTTCTTCAAAAATTTCTCACGGCAATATTTTTTTCCTTAAAAAAACTATCACGGCAATATTTTCTTTCCTTCAAAAATATATTTTTCCTTCAAAAACGTGTTATGATTATTTTCTTTCAAAAATGTATATTTTTCTATAAAAGTATTTTAAGTATATATTTTCATAAAAGTCTATTCTTATGTATATATTTCTATGAAAGTGTATTTTTATACATTCATGGTGCTTTGGTCCCAGTTTGTGGGTTAATTATTTGCCCATAGTTGGAGTGGACGTGAAAAAGAAGCATGAGAGAGAGAGAGAGAGAGAGGGAGAGGATGCAGGTTAGTGAGATAGGAGATGACGATTGACCTTACATTTAAATTCTTGGAGATTTTAGATGATGAGCAAGCAAGTAAATGGAAGGGAATTCCAGAGGCGGGAAGTGCTTTTTCCATGTCTTACGAATCTTTCAATTTTTGTGAAGCTATAAATCTCGTGAAATATCATATCCATGCTTTATGTTACTTTTTATTTTGTTCCATCCTCATGCAGGCCATTTTCTAGCAGTATATTTTCTGGGTCCTTTCAGAATAGGTATCTTTTTTCTAGCCGTTCAAATACATCTTCGTGTCGTACCTTACCACATGCATTTTTATAATCTACACAAGTATGCATCATTTTGTATTTGTATTGCTCTCTGTGAAATTTTCTCATGACAATTGCATTCTCTGTGCAAGGCCAGTGAGTTTGTTTTTTTTTTTTGTTTTTTTTTTCGCCTGAAACAATCCTGCACATATACAAATCTACCATCCGCCGGTGCATTGAATGCTGCTGCCATATCCGGTCGGATGCGCTTGCTATCCACCTGAGAATCATTGACAAAATCCAACGGAGAATCTGTAATGTGATCGATCCCGACTTGACAGTCACTTTCTCACCGGCGTAGTGTGGTTTCCATGTGTCTCTTCTACAAATATTTTCACGGCTTCTGCTCAGATTAATTTAGCTAACTGGTACCCCCTCCATACATGAATTTACTCCAGCCACAAGATTAGCAACTAGGACCCACCCTTTTACTGTGAAACCAATAAATTGTAAAGGCAAATTCTAATCTTTCAGCTTCTTTTCTCGCACTTTCCGCCTGTGGAATTCACTTCCGTTTACTTGCTTTTCCGTCAGCTACAATCTTCAAGAATTCAAATCAAGTCAATGATCATCTCCTGTCTCACTAACCTGTATCTCCTCTCGCATGATCCTTTCTCCGTCCACTCCACTCTCATCAGTGCCCTCTTCCTGATACCCCCTATAACCTGTCACTCTTTTTCATAACTTACCTCCTATGTAACCCCTGCAAAACAGCAGCTGTAAAATATCTTGCTTGGGGCAATATGATAATAAAAAAAATACGTATTCCCCTTAGTTATTTAAAAATCTATTTAGTTTAGTACAAGGCCATAACAGTAAGTAGCACTCTGAGATTCATTGTTTAGTTTAGTCACTAGTAAAATAAAATATTTGAAAATTTTCCTGTGAGCTGTTAAGATTGTAAATCAATCTTTCTATACCTCTTTTATGTGCCATATGCTTTCGGGATATTAGCGAACATGGCTCTCAACACTTTCTGGTTTGTTGTTAAGTAACTGTTTCCCCTTACCTAACTCTGTTTATTCTAGTATCCATGCAACTTTCTGATGCCCCCTGTAACCTGTCACTCTTTCTCATAACTTAACTCCTATGTAACGCCCTGCTCAACAGTGACAGTAAAATGCCTTGCTTGGGGCGATATAATCTAAACTTATTTATAAATGAAACTTTGTCTGTCTGTCTGTCTGTCTGTCTGTCTGTCTGTCTGTGTGTGTGTGTCCATTACCTATAGAAATGGCTGAACCGATTTTCTTGAAAATTTACACAGTTGTACTATAAGCATCTGCGAGTGTTCTTAGCTAGGTTTTGTGTCCAGGTACCCCCGATAAATATCGAAAATCGATAATCGAAAAAATCGGGTTATAGAAGGAGTGGTTTAATCAAATTTGATACACTCATAAACAAATACATAAGAAACGATATTCAGAAGTTTCAAGGTTGCAGTTCGTACAATAGTGCAGAAAATCGATAATATATATATATGTATAATTACGCTCTCACACCCTGATTGAGCACTCTAGAAGAAAGGTAGACTTTGAAAAACAGTAGCCATTCTAGCGTGTACGCATCACTCATTTCAGTAAAAATGAAATTTGAGCACTCTAGCTATTGGGCGCGTAATATGATATGCGCTACAAAAGACTGCCTTCTTCCACCAAACGCCCTGTGGCCCAGAAGTAGAGTCGCCGACTGACGCCTAATCGGTCGGATTTCGAGCCTGGGTTGTGTAGCAATCGGAGTCTAACCGTACTGATGAGCTGTGATACAGCGAAACAGATCTGTCTGCGGATGACAATAATATATATATATATATTCAAAATAATAACTAAATAGACTCTGCAAGTATTTAAGTTTTAAATTTATACTAAGATAAACCTTAAGAAAAACCATTAACAAACAGAACCTAATTCCGTTACAATCCGGTGCACTAAGGCGTTGGATAAGAGGGGAGAAATAAAAGAAATCCGCGGAATAAGGACAAGACATACGATACTCCGCAGTAAAGAAAAAAAAAACCCAAACGGAACCAACCACAAAAAAAAGAAAGAAAAAGTGCTCGATACAAAGTACAAACGAAATGCAAAAGTAGAGCAAAGACACACAAAGAATCTCAAGCTAGCCAAAACCTACCGCGGTTTCACACTACGGCTCGTCAGGGCCCCTGACGAGCCGTAGTGTGAAACTGCGGTAGGTTTTGGCTAGCTTGAGATTCTTTGTGTATATATATATATATATATATATATATATATATATATATATATATATATATAAAAGGCAAGATGTTTGTGTGTGTCTGTTTATCTGTCTGTATGTCCTTTATACAAATCCACAATTTTTATCCGATTCTCACCAAACTTCACACAAATATTCTTTAGGCTGAGTCTGAACTCCAAGACCATGGATTAGTTTTAAAGCTTTCATTCCACCCGAGCAACGCCGGGCTATACTGCTAGTTATAAAAAAAAATTATTGTTCCAGTGTCCTTGACAAAATCGCACGTTCTTCTATCCACGTTAATTCTTCTTCGGGTTCTATTCATCCGAATTCCAATTATAAGCTTGGTTATGTGGTTCATTAAACTGGTTGTCTGATAAAACTTGCATTCATTTGCACCTTGTTTCTTAAGTAGTGTCAAGATGATGGACCTACTGAGATGTTCCGTTATATTTCGTTTATCACTTCTGTGATCTTGTTGATGTCAAAATCGTTCAAAGCTCTGAGTATCTCTATTAAGATTCCATCGGGCCCTGCTGTTTTGTTCCTATCAATATTCTTGAGTGCTGATTTTACTTCAGATTTTGATATCGCAAGCCCTTCCATATTTTTGGTGCATTAAAGGTTTCTCTCACTCTTTCCTCATTTAAAGGACTTTTATATTACCAGTTTTCTTGCTTAGATTTCATACAGTAGAGTTAATTCGGATACTGAAGAAGGCTGATGAATGCACGGGTTGAAATTTCTTCATATACCATATCTCTTTAGGATGTGGTCGATAAGAACTCTAATTTTTTTATTTTTTCACATTCTTTCTTTCTTTCTTTTCCATTAAATCCATGTGGGTTCATATTTTTTTTCTTTCTTTCTTTCTTTCTTTCTTTCTTTCTTTTTTTCTTTCTTCTTCTTTCTTTCTTTTCCTTTCTGTCCATGTGGATTCATATATTCATCTTTCTTTCTATCTTTCTTTCTTTCTTTCTTTCTTTCTTTCTTTCTTTCTTTCTTTCTTTCTTTTCCGTTAGATCTATGTGGGTTCATATATTCTTTCTTTCTTTCTTTCTTTCTTTTTCTTTCTTTCTTTTTCTTTCTTTCTTTTTCTTTCTTTCTTTTCCTTTCCATCCATGTGGATTCATATATATGAATCCACATGGATGGAACATTTCTTTCTTTCTTTCTTTCTTTCTTTTCCTTTCCATTCATGTGGGTTCATTTATTCTTTCTTTCTTTCTTTCTTTTCCATTTCATTCATGTGAGTCCATATATTTTTCTTTCTTTCTTTCTTTCTTTCTTTCTTTCTTTCTTTCTTGCTTGCTTGCTTTCTTTCGTTCTTTCTTATTATTCGTATTGTCGTTTGTTCGTTTTTTTCTTGATTCCTTATTTCTATTTTTCATATTCTTTCTTTCTTTCTTTCTTTCTTTCTTTCTTTTCCATTCCATTCGTGCGAGTTCATATATTTTTCTTTCTTTCTTTTTTTTCCTTTCCATCCATGTGGGTTCATTTTTTCTCTTTTTCTTTCTTTCTTTCTTTCTTTCTTTTCCATTTTATTCATGCAAGTTCATATATTCTTTCTTTCTTTTTTCTTCTTTTCTTTCTTCTTTTTCTTCTTTTTCTCCTTTTTTTCTTGTTTCTTTATTTCTAATATCTTTTTACATAATTTTTGGTTTTTTTTCTTTATTTCTTTCTTATTATTCGTATTTTTCTTTCATCCTTATATTTTTGTGGTTTTATTTCTAATGTTTTATTCAGTTTTCTCTACTTTATGCATTATTCGGACTATTGTTCTTAACTTGGTTGCCATTTGTACGACTTTTCGGCCATTGTACGTTTCTCAATCTTTCGTTTTTCCTTTCTTTTTTCCAATATATTTTTATTTATTTTTCCATTTACTTCTTTGTTCGTTTGTTTCTTATTTTCTTTTTATTTTTCTTGTTTCTTCATTTCTAACTTTTTATTTTATTTTCTATATTCTTTTTCTTTCTTATTTTTCATATTTTATTTTGTTTCTCATTTTTTTCTTTGTTTTTAATTTATTTTCCAATATACTTCTTTCTTTTGTTTTATGTTTTTCTTACTTTTCTTTGTTTCATATTTTTCTTGTTTTTCTAATTTATTTTAATATCTTTTTTCAGTATCTTCTCTCATTCTTATTTTTCGTATTTTTCTTTGATACTTTTTTCTTATTTGTTTGCTTTTATCGTATTTTTATTTCTTTCTTAACGAATTTTATTATTCCTCATCTTTTTTAATTATTAATAATAAAACTCATTAATATCTAAACTTATTTATAAATCGAAATTTGTCTGTGTGTGTGTCTGTGTGTGTGTCGGTGTGTGTGTGTGTGTCTGTTACCTATAGACTCCGAAACGGCTGAAACGATTTTCTTGAAAATTTACACAGTTGTACTATAAGCATCTACGAGTGTTCTTAGCTAGGATTTGTGTTGAGGTGCCCCCGATAAATATCGAAAATCGATAATCGAAAAAATCGGGTTATAGAAGGAGTGGTCCGATTTTAATCAAATTTGATAGACTCATAGATAAAGACATAAGAAACGATATTCAGAAGTTTCACGGTTATAGTTCTTACAATAGTACAGAAACTCGATAATATATATATATATATATATATATATATATATATATATATATATATATATAACAGGCAAGATGTTTATGTGTGTGTCTGTTTATCTGCCTGTATGTCTATTTTTTCAGCCCTTTTATTTTAGTTTTTGCTTCGGGTTTGGCTCTAAGTAGGTATAATTGTAGTTCTTAGTCTCAGCCATGATACCATTTACTCAGAGGACGTATTTAGCTTTCAAAATTCAGTTTATGACGAAAATAACTTATTTGATATCGATACCAGGAAATCAAAATTTGACTTACATCCATTCATTTTTCTTTCAGTCTATGGTTTCGCTTTAACTGGAAACAACTATTGCTTTTTAGTCTTTCGTGTCAACGTCCAAAGAGTCTGAGCTCCAGGACCATGAATTAGTTTTAAAGATTTCATTACACCCGAGCAACGCCGGGTTATACTGCTAGTAAATAATATAGAAAAGCTAACACAAATAGTAAGAAATTGAAAGTAAGCTATTGACCATGAGGTTTCACTATTTAAAAACGGAATTTAGCGCCGTCAGGCTAATACAAAAGAGTGTCACAATGTATAAAAAGCTGAAAACGTTTATGTGCACGTTGATTTATCTAATTTGTTAATTAATTCGGCTAAAGAGGGAAAAGCTTATTAAACTTGAAATAGACCTCAGGTGAAACTCGATTTACAAATGATGTTATGAAAAATATTTAGAAAGTAAATTTAATAAACTTCCAAATTTAAGGAAAATTATTTTAAAATTAAAAACTAAAACAAGTAAATTTGCATAGATATTTCAAGAAATATTATTCGGCGGACCTGAACGAGACTACTACCATCTTTAAATTTGTTGTTTTTCATTTTTTTTTTTTTTTTTTTTTTTTTTTTTTACTTTTTTCAGCGCAGTCTTATCGATTATTACATAAAGTTTCCGATTATCAAAAAACAAAATTGGAAAATTTTCAGTATTTAAACAATTTTAGGCGGGTGTTCAGTTTCTCATACAACGTTATATTAAATAAATCCTTCATTTTGGAACCACTCACGTTGGGGTCACTTTGTTTTGGTTTTTTAGGACGAATTGTTGCTCTTGTTTTTGTCTTTTTCAAATTTTCTTCAGTTCTTACGATGGCATCTTCCTCGGAATCTCTAACAAAAATTCACAAATTATTCACAAATTTCGCAAAGGATTCAGTTGTTGAATATGCGCAAGCAAAAAAGTTAATTGCACAGGATCGATTTGCTATAAGGTTGTATGAAAAACTGAGCCCCCACAAAAATTGTTTAAATATTGACATTTTTACAAATTTTTTGTCAATCGGAAAGTTTAGGGTTTAATCGATGAAATTGCACTGACAAAAGTAAAAAAAATTGATAATCAACAAATTTACAGGTAGTGATAATGTCGTACTGGTGTGTGGTTCCAAAATGGAGGATCGATTTAATATAACGTTGTATGAAAAACTGAGCCCCCCTACCTTAAATTGTTTAAATATTGAAATTTTTCCATTTTTTTTTTTTTTTTTTTTTTTTGTCAGTCAGAAAGTTCAGGGTGTAATTGATAAGACTGCGCTGAAAAAAGTAAAATTAAAAATAAAAACAACAAATTTAAAGGTGGTGGTAGTCTCCTTCAGATCCGCCAAATTTTCTTTATCGGAACCTCGCCTTGAAGCCGAGCAGATAAAGCAGACGATAGAAAGTGTTTCTTAGTCAATTTATCCTTGACTGCTTTGCAATAAACAAGATCTGTAGATAGAAAGATCGACAGGCAGCCAAAATATACCAGACAATTATATGTACCAGAAAATTATGTGTGTGTGTTTGCAGAGAGAGAGAGAGAGAGAGAGAAAGAGAGAGAGAGAGATCAGAATGTACCCGAGAAACTGATGTAAGATATCATATTAAGCATGAAAGGCGCGTAGTAACATATGAATAAACTTACATAATGAGAAAAATGATAGATAATACAGACTTCGATATATAAACAGACAGATAAATAGATAGATAGATGGATAGATATGAACAAAATGAAATAGATAAGTAGATAAATAGATAATAAACAGACTTAGATGAATTCATTGATAAGGAATATAGATAGGTATGAACAAGTTATATCAGATAGATCGATCGATCGGTATATTGATAGATAATAAACACACTTAGATAATAAACAGACTTAGATAGATAGATAGATAGATAGATAGATAGATAGATAGATAGATAGATAGATAGAAATTGACTGATTAATAGATAGGTATGAATGGACTTAGGTAGATAGGTAGATTTGAACAGATTATACCACATAGATATGAACAGAAATATATATATATATATATATATATATATATATATATATATATATATATTTTTTAATCATATCACCCCGAGCAAGGTGGTAATGCCACTGATGTGTAGGGGGCTACATAGGAGTGAAAAGATTGGAAAAGAGAAAGCCGGAAACCACAGCTTAAACAGGGAACAAGGGATGAGCCCCTTCACCTGTTCAATAGACGTGGGTGGAGTGTGAACCGAGCGATAGTTTAGTCTATCTACTCCAATTATAGATAGATAATGGACATGCTGAGATAGATAGATAGATAGATAGATAGATAGATAGATAGATAGATAGATAGATAATGGACATACTGAAATAGATAGATAGATAGATAGATAGATAGATAGATAGATAGATAGATAGATAGATAGATAGATAGATAGATAATTAAACTTAGATAAATGGATAAAACAGATTGTAATAGATAGATGTATATGAACAGAATGAGCAAGAAAGATATGCAGATACAGAACCAGGAATCAAGATGCGAATATGTTTAGATATGACAAATTTAGATACAAACAAAGTTAAATATGGTGGAAAGACTCTGATAGAACTGATTAGATACAAATGAAATTAGATAGATAGATAGATAGATAGATAGATAGATAGATAGATAGAGGAACAGACTGAGATAGATAGATAGATAGATAGATAGATAGATAGATAGATAGATAGATAGATAGATATGAACAGACCGAGAGATAGATAGATAGATAGATAGATAGATAGATAGATAGATAGATAGATAGATAGATAGATATGAACAGACTGAGATAGATAGATAGATAGATAGATAGATAGATATGAACAGACTGAGATAGATAGATAGATAGATAGATAGATACATACATACATACATACATACATACATACATACATAGATAGATAGATAGATAGATAGATAGATAGATAGATAGATAGATAGATAGATATGAATGATTGAGATAGATAGATAGATAGATAGATAGATAGATAGATAGATAGATAGGTAAACAGACAGATAGATAGATAGATAGATAGATAGATAGATAGATAGATAGATAGATAGATAGAACAGACTGAGATAGATAGATAGATAGATAGATAGATAGATAGATAGATAGATAGATAGATAGATAGATAGAAGACTGAGATAGATAGATAGATAGATAGATAGATAGATAGATAGATAGATAGATAGATAGATAGATAGATGAATGAATGGATAGATAGATAGATAGATAGATAGATAGATAGATAGATAGATAGATAGATAGATAGATAGATCAGATAGATAGATAGATAGATAGATAGATAGATAGATAGATAGATAGATAGATAGATAGATATGAACAGACTGAGATAGATAGATAGATAGATAGATAGATAGATAGATAGATAGATAGATAGATAAGTGAACAGACTGAGATAGATAGATAGATAGATAGATAGATAGATAGATAGATATGAACAGACTGAGATAGATAGATAGATAGATAGATAGATAGATAGATAGATAGATAAGTGAACAGACGGAGATAGATAGATAGATAGATAGATAGATAGATAGATAGATAGATAGATAGATAGACACAGAAAGAGAGATAGAGAGAGAGTAATAGTTAAAAAGAAGTAAATATGAGAATAATTAAGAAGAGAGGGTACAAGAATACGATGCAAATATTTACAAACAGATGTAGAAAATAAAAAAAAATCTGCTTCAAAAATGGGAGAAATATAGAGATAGACAGAAGAAGAGGGCTATGAGAGGACACGTAAAGAAAGAGAGGGGGAAAAGAGAGAAAGATAGAGAAGAAGGACAGGGTGAGGCAAATGAGAGAGAAGCCAAAAGTTGACCGAGAGACCGTTGTCGGATTGCGATGTCGTGTTGGGGAGCGTAGCGAGGAGATAGCTTTAAGGAGGAGCAGGTGAGAGCTTCATTCTGATTGGCTGAAAATGAGGTCTAGTTCAAATCTGATTATATTAGAAAAATAATTAAAATGGTGGGGAGGTGCCTTATTTTCCCTCCGCTTTAGCAAGAAAGGGAATTATTTCTGGTAGCGTCATCGCTTCTCTGAGCTGTAGACAAAATGGCCGACGCATACATTTGTGCTGTCAGAGTCGCGCGCAAATGCACCCGGCAATCTAACCATAATATAATTTGGCATTATTCTTTAATTATAGCTTGCTTAATTACTAGCTATAACTGTTTTTTATCGTTGATTTTACTTGTTTGTTATTTTCAGCAAGGTGAAACAATAGGCTATTATTTATTTATATATTTATTTTTATTCAAGTCTCAATTCTTTTGTTGTCTGGCTTTCCTTTATACCACATACAAGGGTCATTCAATAAATAAGGTGAATTTTTCGGTATAAGGACTTCTACGAGGGTCATTCAATAAATAAGGTGAATTTTTCGGTATAAGGACTTCTACGAGGGGCATTCAATAAATAAGGTGAGTTTTTCTGTATATGGGTCATTCAATAAATAAGGTGATTTTTTCGGTATAAGGAACTTCTACGAGTGTCATTTAATAAATAAGGTGAATTTTTCGGTATAAGGACATCTACGAGGTCATTCAATAAATAAGTTGAATTCTTCGGTATTAAGACTTTTACGAGGGTCATTCAATAAATAAGGTGAGTTTTTCTGTATATGGATTTCTACGAGGGTCATTCAATAAATAAGGTGAATTTTTCGGTATATGGACTTCTACGAGGGTCATTCAATAAATAAGTTGAATTTTTCGGTCTAAGGACTTTTACGAGAGTCATTCAATAAATAAGGTGTACTTTTCGGTATAATGACTTCTACGAGGGTCATTCAATAAATAAGGTGAGTTTTTCTGTATGTGGATTTCTACGAGTGTCATTCAATAAATAAGGTGAATTTTTCGGTATAATGACTTCTACGAGGTCATTCAATAAATAAGGTGAATGTTTCGGTATAAGGACTTCTACGAGGGTCATTCAATAAATAAGGTGAATTTTTCGGTATAAGGACTTCTACGGGGGTCACTCAGTAAATAAGGTGAATGTTTTGGTATAAGGACTTCTAGTACAGCTAGAAACTTAGTTTTGTTTTTTTTTGTTTTTTCCTTTACTTCATATACGAGGGTCATTCAATAAATCAGGTGAATTTTTCTGTACAAGGACTTCTAATGCAGATAAAAGCTTACTTTTATTTATTTTTCAACGTAGTCTCCTAGCAATGTTACACACTTTTCCCAACTTTGCACAAGCTTCCGTATTTCCTCATCCTAAAAATCTTTGAACTGATGTCTCAGCCAATCGCTCACAGCACTTTTGACTTCATCGTCACTTTCAAGCTTCGTACCTCTCGTGAACGCTTTCAAAGGATCAAACAGGTGAAAATATAAAGGGGCAATGTCTGGGCTGTAAGGAGGATGAGGGAGAGACAACTCGACCCTCTTCTGTTTGTGCTCTGCAGTAAGCAGCTTTGGCACCCATCGGCAGCTGACCTTCGAGTAGGCAAGGTCAGCATGGACAATTTTGTGTGCTCTCCCAACAGATAGGCTCAATGTCCTTGGAATGTCATCCACTGTCACCTTTTCCTCATTGAATGAGGTCATTGACTGATTCGATCACCTCAGGAGATTTCACTTCTGTAGGCCTCCCAGGCCTGTCTTCATCCTCAACACTGCTCCGTCCTTCTTTAAACAATTTAGCCCACTTGTAGACATTTTTTTTTTTGTTGAAACATGTGGCACCATACACAGTTGACATTATCTTATGAAGTTCAATTGATTTGCTCCCTTCAGCAACCAAAAACTTGATAACTGCCCTCTGTTCAATCCTGGAGCATGCTTCTTGGTCGGCCATCTTTGTTAATTTCCAAAACTCTCTTTCCTGATATTTGGTAAGTAATATCTCGTAAAGTTGTTTTAGTTGTATGTGGAAGGAAAATTAAAAACTCATAGTTGAATCCATTTTTTTATCAAAGTTCAAAATTACCCTATGCAAAAGTATTGGATACATCAATTTAATATATGGTTTTGTTTCACTGCTTCCAGTCGCTTTTTATAGTTGGCCACAAGTTTTCAACACTGATCCACCGTTACTTTACCCCATTTTTCCTTGCATAATTCCTCTAATTGCTTGATATTTTGTGGATTCCGCTTATGAACTTTAACCTTCAAAGTATTCCACAAATTCTCCATTGGATTCAAGTCAGGAGACTGACTTGGCCAATTGAGATTACAAATACCATTATTTTTAAACCATTCCTTTGTAAGTTTTGCGGTATGTTTGGAATCATTGTCGTGTTGAAGCACGAAATTCCGACCATGTTCTAAAGAAGTTGCACATTTCTGAAGGTTCTTCCCTAGAATCTCCCTGTACATGCTACTATTCATTCTACCATGGATAACTTGTAAATCACCAGTGCCCTTGGATGAAAAGCATCCCATATCATAATGGACCCCTCCCCCACCAAACTTAACTGTGGGGATGGTATTGTGCTTGTTGAATGCAGTGCCATTTTTTAGCCAAAAACTTGTCGCTGTGTTCCTTTCGAATACTTCAATTTTCGTTTCATCCGACCAGATTACCTTTTCCCAAAACTGCATACCTTTCTTTTCATAAGTTTCGACAAACTTTAATCGGTCTTTGACATGTTTGGTTTTCAGTAAAGACACTTTTCTTGGTGATCTTCAATGAAAGCCTGTACGATATAGAGGCTCTGCTAATGGTATCCTTATTTACATTAATTCCAGCACCCTCAAGATCAGTATGAAGGGTTTTTTTTTTTTTTTTTAGCACATTTCTGCTAACTCAACTTGAAGTCCTCTCAGTTATTTTTCTCGGTCTTCCATTTCTTACAAGGTTTGCTGTATTGTCGCCATACTTCTTATAATTTCTGATGACATTTCCTATTGTACTGAGTGCTAGATTCATTTCTTTGCTAATTTTTCGGTAACCTTGTCCTCCTTTGTGACGTTCAATGATTCTATCTCGCATATCTCTGGATAATTCTTTAGTTTTTGCCATTTTTAATCCTTGAATTGCAGAATACATATCAAAGAGTCAGATGATTAGTAGCACTATCTTGTAAGCATTTGGGTGCTTCTCTGGTTGGTCAGAGATAACATTCCAATACTATTGAAAATTTGAATATTTAAAGTTTTTTAAAATAAAAAGTTTCGATTGGAAATTTGAAAAAAGTGTCATGTATCCAATATTTTTGCATAGGATAATTTTGAACTTTGATAAAAAAAAATGGATTCAACCAGGATTTTTTAATTTTCCTTCTACATACAACTAAAACAACTTTACGAGATATTACTTAACAAATATCAGGCAAAATGGTGAACATATTTTTTTATAATCGTGTCGCCCCAAGCAAGGCATTTTACTGCCACTGTTGTGCAGGGGGTTACATAGAAGGAATGATATGAGGAGCTAGAGGTTGTAGGGGGTGTCAGGAAGAGAGTAGGAGAGGGAAGAGAGTACTGATGAGAGTGGGGTGGATCTAGAAAAGCATGAGAGAGAGGATGTAAGTTAGTGAAACAGGAGATGACTATTGACTTTACATTTAAATTCTTGAAGATTGTAGGGTTATAACAGAAAATAACATGTATCCAATACTTATGCGTGTCACTGCATGTGTTATTAAATCTGTAGCTACACTAAGAAGAAAGAATCGTCTGAAAGGGATGTTTTCAGTTGATTAGATTTATTAAACCTCTTTGCCCATGCAAAAATATAAAGAATCAACAAAAAACAATGGTTCAACTTCAATTGTGTACTGGTTAAAAAGAGTCGACCTCTGATATATACATATATATATATATAAAAACAGAAGTAGTAGGGGGACTTGAACAATTATTAAGTAATTTATCGAGCTTTTTATTCGACATCAACAGAATGCACTGGACGGCCGTTTCGTCCTATATTTGGGACTACTTCAGCAGTGTGCACCCACTACCAGGAATCGAACCCACACAGTTTTGGTTATTAAGCTGATGTTATACCAACTGTACTACGGGGCCTGGTGACGAAGAGGTGACGAATTAAACTCGATGAAGCGCCGCCCGTTCACAAATTCTGTGGTGAAGCTCATCCGAGCCCCTTTACCCGTAGGACAGTGCGTCACTGAGCCACGACTTCTCCAACACAAGCCGCTAAATCCATGCATGTTAAGCTGGTTGAAGCACAGAGATATGAGCAGAATTAGTAGGAGGATTTGAATAATTAAGTAATTCATCAAGCTTTTTATTCGACCTCAACAGAATGCAGAAAGCACTAGACGGCCGTTTCGTCCTATATTTAGGACTCTTCAGCAGTGCGCATCCACTACCAGGAATCGAACCCAGACAGTTTTGGTTATTAAGCTGATGTTATACCAACTGTACCACTGGCCCTGGTGACGAAGAGGTGACGAATTAAACTCCGTCCAGTGCATTCTGCATTCTGTTGAGGTCGAATAAAAAGCTCGTTGAATTACTTAATAATTAGGCAAAGGTAACCGGGTAGGACAATCTAATACGTAGACGTAATGAACGGTACTCGTCGTATGCAGTATCCTGGGACGTAGGCGTAGTCAATACACATAGATCTTTAGTCAAAGACCTGTAGACCTCTAGTGGTAGATCTCTCGTGGTAGATCTCTGGAACTCCTCGCCTTAGTCTATATTTATAGCTGACACCAGCCAATCACATTCTAGTGAGGGGGAACAAAGGTGTATGCATATTCATTACCTATTCATTACATCAACCTCATAAAAGAACTGTCGGGAGCTGAACGAGTTGCGATCCTCTTGTGACTGGATGGAAGTCCCAAAAATGTAAAAAAAAAAAAACGTAGAAAAACTATTCGTTAAACTCATACAGAAACAATTTCCCGCATTAAGCACTTATTGAACAAAAGCAGTAAAATTCAGCTACACTTTCAACGAGGCACAAAAAAATTTTAAAAACACATTAGGAAAACAATAAGCAAACGACCTGAACATATTAAACCCATGTGTAACTGCAAAATAATAAAAGAATGTGCCTTAAATATTAATTGCATGCAGGACAATGTAATATACCAAGCCACTGTAAAACCAGTAAATAACAAAATATACATAGAAATAAGTAAAGGAACGTGGAGACAAAGAAACTACGCACACAAAACATCTTTTGCAAATAATAAATACACGAACAGCTCAATGCGTTCTAAAGATATCTCGGAGATTTAAAACAAAAAACAATCCCCTTGAAAATATCACGACCAAAATGTTAATTATATGTGTGTGTGTGTGTGTGTGTGTGTGTGTGTGTGTGTGTGTGTGTGCGTGCGTGCGTGCGTGCGTGCGTGCGTGCGTGTGTGTGTGTGCGTGCGTGCGTGCGTGTGTGTGCGTGCGTGAGTGCGTGCGTGTGTGCGTGCGTGCGTGCATGCGTGCGTGTGCGTGCGTGCGTGCGTGCGTGTGTGTGTGTGTGTGTGTGTGTGTGTGTGTGTGTGTGTGTGTGTGTGTGTGTGTGTGTGTGTGTGTGTGTGTAAAAATTAAGACAGACACGTTATTCCATGGTTAAGTGGAAGTGTAGGCCTATTTCAGGCGAACCATCTTCAGCTTCCGTCTTTATTTTACAGAAGATTCGTATAAAATCTTCTATAAAATAAAGACGGAAGCTGAAGATGGTTCGCCTGAAATAGGCCTACACTTCCACTTAACCATGGAATAACGTGTCTGTCTTAATTTTTACATATATTGGCTCTATATGTATTTATATACATATATATTTAAAGCTCTCCTAGAAAGTTATCCTACTACTTTATATACAGGACACTCCTTTGGATTCGTCTATATCTACACCGCATATATATATATATATATATATATATATATATAGTTGCTGTTGTTGTTGTTATTAAAATTATTATTATTTTAGCATACTACAACTCAATAACTATAAAGTTTCGGTCTTTAATGCTATCACCAGATCGTGAAATGTAGTTAATTTACTTGGTTATATGTAGAGAGAGATAAGCTATGAATAAAATTTAAAAAAACAACTAGCCCGCTTATGAACTTTCTGACCTGCTCACCGACCACTTATATATATATATATATATGGTATTTTCGGGCGTCAAAACGACGAACGGATCTCAATATGTAAAGTTACAAGATTATTCGTCTAAAGAGAGCCAACTTTGGACTCGAAACACGTGCAGCGACACAAATTAAATTATGAGCACTTAATATATTATACAAAATGCAAGTAATAATAATAATAATAATAATAATAATAATAATAATAATGAATCTACACTTTACACAAAACGTTCACGTCTTCCCGCACTTTTTCATATATATATATATATATATATATATATATATATATATATAGTGATGATCCACGTATACTGTCTTAATATGTATAGGAAAGAATATTAATAAAAAAAAGTTTTGAATTTAAAAATGTACTTTTTTTGGACAGTATTTAAAAATCACTCGTTTCTGATGAAGGACCGAGGGCGGTCTGAAATATAAAATACAATAATAAAAATAAACAAATACTGTCCAAAAAAAGTACATTTTTAAATTCAAAACTTTTTTTTATTAATATTCTTTCCTATATATATATATGCACATATATATATTATTTACTTAGTTTTCTGTCATAATAAAATTAGACCAGTTAAGAGTTGTATTAAAAAGTGTTCAATACAATTATGTTGTAGAACTTTTGAATATTCTTCATTTGTAAACGAGTTATTACGCGACCTAGGTTTCTACCATGTGGTATGTTCAGGTGATTTTTAATAATTGAAAATCGGCTGAAGACACCACATATTAGAAACCGTGGTCGCGTAATAACTCGTTTACTAATGATGTATATACCATTTATATATATATATATATATATATATATATATATATATATATATATATATATATATATATATAGTGGTAGGATAACTTTCTAGGAGAGCTCTAAATATATTTGGTGCCTTGCGTTTTACATTTATGCATGCCTGCTTTGTGTACTCGTGAAAAAAATGTGGGAAGAGGAAAACATTTAATTTGTGCTTTCTTCTGTCCGATACTAGTCCAGCCTTGCTGCAGACGACAAAGTCACACTGACAGATGAAATTTGTTCAAGCAGGATTTTGATTGCGTCTCTGTTTCAGAGCTTGACAAAGCTGATCACAGTGCTTCAGTTTTTTTTTGTTTTTTTTTTTCAAAACCAATTAATTAATGAGACATGTCTGAAGCCACTTCTTTCGGCTGAATGCTTGGACTTCCCAGGTTTTTAGATAAAAATTGAGACGTCAAGTTGTCTTTCAGTTTGTCTTTTTAGCGTAAGAGTGGCCGTCCAATTGAACGCTTGGGAGTTTGGTAGTTGTCCATACAGCATAGTTTTAGAAACCAACGCTAATCCATCCTCACAACATGACCAGCCCACCTAAGTTGTATCTTTGCTAGAATGGTTTCCATGCCTGTGATGTTGTTACATTTGTTAAGTATTGCACTATTCTTGACTTTGTCATTCTATTTTATACCGCATCTGGAACAAAGACAGTACAGTTTAAAAGTGTCAAGTTGGTTTATATGCTTGCGTTCTAGGGTCCAAGTTGTAGCACTGAAGAGAAGGGCTCTGAGAAAAAAAAACTCTGTATATCTCGATCTGTCTATGTGGATATATATATATATATAATCAGTTTTCAGTTCCCAAGTAGACATATATTCTGACGACATCACCGTTTACTCTCGCCGCGATCAAAAATCTGCTGAGGCTGACAAAGCGAACCTCGCTGCCCAGCTTGAAAAGGATCTCCAGTCTGTGGTGGACTGGGGTAAGAAATGGCTCGTAAATTTTTATGCTTCTAAAACAAAGCGCTATCTGTTAACCATCATAGACAATCGCTCCTACCCACCATCAGCATGGATCAGGTTAGCCTCCCTGAGAGCAAAACACTGCGCCTACTTGTCCTAACTCTCTCAGCAGACTACGTGGAATGACTATATCGAATCAATAGCTAAATCCGCTGCTAAGAAGATCGGTTCACTGTGCAGGGCCAGGAAGTTTTCCCTCTGAATCCATCTTGCACATATATAAATCTACCGCCCGTGTATTGAATACTGCTGCCACGTCTGGTCGGGTGCCCCTGCTATTCACCGCGGGGTTCTTGGCAGAATCCAACGGAGAATATGTAATGTGATCGATCCCGAGTTGACAGCTCGGCTACAGTCGCTCTCTCACCGGCGTGATGTGGCTTCCCTGTGTCTCTTTTACAAATACTTTCATGGAGCTCACTGGTATCTCCTATGTATGAATTTACTCGAGCTACTAGACTAGCAACTAGATTCCACCCTTTAACGGTGAAAGAAATCGATAAAATGTAACCGCAATTTCTACTCTAGTATCTTCTTTTCTCTCACTTCCCGCCTGTGGAATTCCCTTCCGTATACTTGCTTTCCCGACAGCTAGTATATCCAAGAATTTAAGTGCAAAATTAATAGTCATCTCCTATCTCACTAACTCCTTTCTATCAAGCTTTTTTCTCCATCCACCCCAATCCCCATCACATCAGTATTCTCATCCTGCTGTTATTCCCCTCCTGACACCCCCTATAACCTACCCCTCTTTTTCATCACTCTCCCCCTATGTAACTCCCTGCGCAACAGTGGCAGTAAAACTGCCTTACTTGGGGTGAAATGATACTATATATATATATATATATATATATATATATATATATAACGTAGAATACTTGGTATATTAGTCAGGTAAATTCTGATAGAGACGAACTTAAAAGAACTCAATGTCAAATTCATTTATTTAATTTAACAGAGTAATATAATTTAGAAAAGACTTAAGATATTCTACAATTTCATGGAGAATATATATATATATTTCGGCGCTGCTGACCTTGGGGCTCGTCAGACCCCAAAAAACTTTTTGGTGGGGGTCTGACGAGTCGCAAGATCAGCAGCTGCAACATACGTATTACTCATGAAATTGTAGAATATCTAAAATTATATATATATATATATAAGAAAATTAAGGCAGACACGTTATTTCATAATAAATCGGAAGTATAGGCCTATTTAAGGCGAACCATCATCAGCTTCCGTCTTTATTGTACAAAGGTTTTTTTCGTGCAAAATCTTCTGTACAATAAAGACGAAAGATGATGATGGTTCGTCTGAAATAGGCCTATACCTACGATTTACCATGAAATAACGTGTCTACCTTAATTTTTCTTACGTTTTCTCTACATGTATTTATATACATATTTATTTAGAGCTCTCTTAGAGAGTTATCCTACCACTGTATGTACAGGATACACATTTGGATTCTTCTATACACACACTGCATGCTGATATATATATATATATATAAGGCTATAGAACCGAATCTGTCCTGTTATTTAACCCATACTTAGAGGAAAGTGACGAATTAATACCTTTCCTAATGGTATTTGCGCGTAAGTAAATGCAATGAATTCAACTGGAATTCGAAATCGGGTTCGCGATTTCTTCTTCTGGGCCGATATCCACTGCACCACAACTCGTGTTTTCAAGGTACCATTTATAAAGGATCATTACAACAACTACAGCTACGTTTGTGGGAAAGTGACAGAAGTTATGTCAGGAGCCTTAGATATTATTGACTTCTATGGATTTTGTCGAGGATCTCGAGATATATAGCAAAGGCATTAGAGCAAAGTTTGTTTTTTTTTATAATCATATCACCCCAAGCAAGGCGGTAACGCCACTGATGCGCAGGGGGCTACGTAATAGTGAAAAGATTGGAAAAGAGAAAGCCGGAAACCACATCCTAAACAGGAAACAAGGGATGAGCCTCTTCACCTGTTCAATAGACGTGGGTGGAGTGTGAACCGGGCGATAGTTTAGTCTATCTACTCCAATTGGAAAAGAAAAAAAAATTTAAAAAGATTTGAAAAGAAAGCCGGAAACCATATCCTAAACAGGAAACAAGGGATGAGCCTCTTCACCTGTTCAATAGACGTGGGTGGAGTGTGAACCGGGCGATAGTTTAGTCTATCTACTCCAATTGGAAAAGGAAAAAAAAGAGTAAAAGAGATTGGAAAAGAAAGCCGGAAACCATATCCTAAACAGGGAACAAGGGATGAGCCCCTTCACCTGTTCAATAGACATGGGTGGAGTGAACCGGGCGATAGTTTAGTCTATCTACTCCAATTGGAAAAGAAAAAAAAAGTAAAAAAAGATTGGAAAAGAATGCCGGAAACCATATCCTAAACAGGGAACAAGGGATGAGCCTCTTCACCTGTTCAATAGACGTGGGTGGAGTGTGAACCGGGCGATTAGTTTAGTCTATCTACTCCAATTGGAAAAGAAAAAAAAAGTAAAAAAGATTGGAAAAGAAAGCCGGAAACCATATCCTAAACAGGGAACAAGGGATGAGCCTCTTCACCTGTTCAATAGACGTGGGTGGAGTGTGAACCGCGCGATAGTTTAGTCTATCTACTCCAATTGAAAAAAAAAGAGTGAGAAGATTGGAAAAGAGAAAACCGGAGACCACATCCTAAACAGGGAACAAGGGATGAGCCTCTACACCTGTTCAATAGACGTGGGTGGAGTGTGAACCGGGCAATAGTTAAGTCTATCTACTCCAATTAAATGGTAGCAATATTCAACACACAGACGAATGGTAGATTTATACACGTGCACGAAGTATTCTGGTGAGAAAAATCTTCTGGCACGATTCGGGGAACTAACCTTCTTAGACCGAGCAATTGATTCAAAATCAAGGTCAGAATCGGGGTCAACCGGTAGAATCCTTTTCATTCTGCCAGTTTTCGACCGTCTGACATGTTCTTGTTTTAAACAAAATGAATATTTAAAAAGAACTAGACAATCATTCTTACCAGAATCTAGCTGACATAGTTATAAGTCTACCATTCATCCATGTATCCAATATTGCTGAGAATTTCAAGGGGCCCAAAAGATTCTAATTCGTACCGGTGTATACTCATAATGTGCTAGATGTGCGGCGCACACCCTATAATTTTATTAATAGTTTCAAATTGGTTCCAGGAGAGTTGCATATTCGCCGCTTATATTTGAGTCTAAATATTTACCTGGTTTCGGTGTGATTATATATTGGTCGTTTATATATGAGTCCGTAAGCATTCACTTGTTTCAGCAATAGTTACATATTGTTCTATTAAAATGGTGTCTCTAAGCATATATTTGATTTGGGCATAGGTAAATATTAACCGCTGATATTTATGTCATTTGCGGCTGTCAACAAATATTGGTCTTATTACATCTGTAAACTTTTGCTTGTTTCCTGGAGAGATAAATATTTGTTGTATTTGAGTTTAAGTATATAACGTAGAATACTTGGTATATTAGTCAGGTAAATTCCAATAGAGACGAACAACTCAAAAGAACTCGGTGTTAAATTTATTCATTTAATTTAAAAGAGTAATATAATTTAGAAAAAAAGTGTTTTATTTTATTTTATTGTAGAATATTTTCAAAAATTATCTGATTTTTATTTGATTTTTATTTGATTTTATTTTTATTTGATTTTATTTTAATATTTTATTTTATTGTAGATTATCTAAAAAAACTTCTAAAACACACACACACACACATATATATATATATATATATATATATATATATATATATATATAGATATATAGATATATATACTGTAATGGTTGTTACAATGTTGTTAAATTCATAGTATTACTACACAAAAAATTTCTTATGTTTCGAAGCCAGCCCATTCTGTTTTGGCTTCATCCTCAGGTGATTTTTTTAGAAATAAGTATTATCCAGTTGAAAAGACCGTTTATTTGTCTTGGATTTGTTATTTTCGGGTGTAAGAGGGGTTGATCTGTATTTTGAGTTCCGTTGACCTTTTTACTGGTGTTGGGGTTAAGTGTTTGTTTTTGGCAGAGTTCATGATAGGTTTAATCTATTAATCTTGAAAGGGCTGGTGCTAATGGCGTCTTTGGCTTAGGGGTTGGTAGGTGTTGTTTTGTTTTGGGGTTGGTTTGTATCGAGCACTCTTTATAAAAGTAAATGCATGAACAAAAAGGTAAATAAACCTACGAATTCAATAACTTAGTTACAATATATATATATATATATATATATATATATATATATATATCCGAGTGAATACAGAACGAAGAAAAAAAAATTTACAACGTTCAAAACATTAATTTAAAACAGTGCTCGATATACTATATATATATATATATATATATATATATATATATATATATATATAACAAAAGACTAAAATGCTACCCGCGTTTCAAGGCTAGTGGAAGTGGAAGGCACTGAGGAGACCTCACGGTTGAAACCAAGGTAGTGGTGTGGGTTAGATTTTAGCCTTTTAAGTTCCTTTGCACTAAAAATTTTGACTTTTGTATTGAGCACTTTTTGCTGTTCATACCTTAGGAGCGGCCATTACGATTGAGCTCTCTAGAGAAGAAAATTTTAAAAACAGTTTCCACTTCTGCGATATAAGCATTACTTTTCAGGAATTAATTCTTTCGGTGACTGGCGTGTCTATACACTGCTTATATACAACACGTTAAAAATTCCCTTCTTTGATTCCATGCGCCTATAGCTTAGATGGTAGCGACTCCGACTGACACCAAATCGGTCGAGTTTCGAAGCAAGTGGATGTGTCTAGTCACACTGATGAACTGTAATACAGCGAAACAGGCTTGTATGTGGATATATTGTTTTTTTTTCCTGAACCACAAGACGTTTCCTTGCAAAATAATCAGTCTTTCCCTCTCTTCTGAACTTTACTTGGAATCGCTTGAAGTAAGCTTTATTTTTGACAACTTTTACGAATCCCATAGTGAGTAATTTTGTTAGAGATTCCTTGACAGCATCGGTTGGGGGGAATGACACAATGTCTGATATATATATATATATATATATATCCGAGTGAGTATATTTTGTTTATACGTACACACCGGATTTTTCGAGGGTCTGACGGTCAAAACGAGAGACACATTAACTTCATTACCAATAACCCCAACCAATCCCCACGACAACAACGAACCAAATAGAAACAGAGAATAATTCCAAGCCTTTATTTCTCCCGATGATGTGTTTGGGTTCCAAACACTGAAACAGCCATATGATTGTGGAGAAGAGGACATATATAGAATAAATTATGTACATGTTCTAAAACATAATTTAGCGAAACGGGCTTGTATGTGGATGACTAATATATTATGCTCTTATTCCGATTGAGCTCTCTAGAGAAGAAAATTTTAAAACTACTGGTAGTATGCAAAAGTGTTAGGACAAGAGGGATTTTAAACTTTATTTTGAATTTGGATACCTCATAAAAGATAAAATAGTTCTTCTCCTAATACTTTTGCACAGTACTATATATATTATTATTATTATTATTATTATTATTATTGACTCTCCCGTCGATTTCGATGTATGAGCCTTCTAACTTAGTTAGGCTACCACACAAAGAATTGTTTAGAGTGGTGAAGGCTTGTGTAGCACCATCCACACTTTTTGGAACTGCTAATAATAAACAATCGGTGCAGAAGTTCGCCACTGATCGCATGAACAACAGACCTCAGTTATTTAACCCATAACTGGAGAGAAGGGACGGATTAATACCTTTCCCAAGGGTACCAGTGCGTAAGTGAATGCGGAGTGTTTGACTGGAAATGGAGCTAAGCTCACCAATTTCCCTTTCCGAGCCGACATCCACCGCACCACAACGCACATCAATAAACGCTTATATATATATATATATATATATATATATATATATATATATATATATATATATATATATGAGACAATGAATGTTTAATCATGAGCCGTTCTAAACGTCGTATTTTGGCTTTAATTTCATTTGAAAATAAAGACAAAAATTCTCCCACATTTGGATAATTTTTTATTAAGTTGGTTCTAAGCTTTCGGTTCACATGTGCCATCTTCAGAAAGGTTATTAAGATGTTCATTGTCTCTTATATTTAACAGTATATATATATATATATATATATATATATATATATATATATATATATATATGATCTGGCGGCTCGACTGCAGCCACTTCCCCATGGTCGAAATGTGGCTTCCCTTTGTCTGTTCTATAAATACTTTCATGGCTTCTGCTCGGACGAACTTAAGTCACTGATGCCTCCTCAACAGGTGTTTACTCGTGCAACCAGACTGGCAACTGGGTCCCACCCATTCACAGTCAGGTTAGCCAAATGCAGACGACAATTCTACTCCTGCAGCTTCTTCTCTCGCACTTCCCGCCTGTGGAACTCGCTCCCGTATTCTTGCCTTCCTGACGGCTACAACCTCCAGAAATTTAAATGCAAAGTCAATACTCATCTACTAACCACTGGACTCTAGCTCTCTCCCCACCCCCGTATAATCTTCCCTTTCTCTCCACCTATGTATCTGTCATCGCACCTGCTTTCTCAGCTTTCTATTGTTCCTTTCTAACTAGTTTGTACTCCTCACTCTTTTCTAATTAATATTTTGACATTTATGTAGCCCCCTGCACATCAGTGGTGTTTCCGCCTTGCTCGGGGTGAAATGATTATATATATATATATTTTAATTCCGATACTTCAATCCAAGGGAAAAAAGCAGGAAGGTAAATTCCAAAAAACCCGATCCTAATTAATATTAAAAATTTATTTTAATATTAAAAAATGATACAGGAAGAGAGCTCCATGTAATAAAATATTACAGAGCAAATATATATTAAAAAAGGATTAATTCAAAGATGTTTTTTTCTGTTGCTGATGTGGTGTGTCGTTCCCCGTGGGGATCTTCATATCGAAATGGCCATTCAACATCTTTGAATTAATCCTTTTTTAATATATATATATATATATATATATATATATATATATATATATATATATATATATATGCATTTTTTAATCGTACATGAAAAAATATTGGGCGTTTTTATCTGACATTATTAGTTTTTTGGGGTCTCCACTTAAGATGGAGGAGACTTACTCTTCAGTGTGGGACACATTCAGCGTATTACTGGCCCTGTTTACACGTCAAATCCGACCTATTTAAGTAACAACTGAAATGATAGCGGTTATTAGATCATTCCTTTCTACTTAATTGTTTCGTATATGTTGATGAACGGAGAGAAATGGAAACAAGAGGGAAAAACAAAGGAATAGAAGGGAAACAGCATAAAAAAAAGAGAGAAAGTTGAAATTAAATAGAAAATGAATGAGTGCCGTTTTGAATAAGAAAAGAATGATGTTGTGGATTCCGGGTGAGGAAACACACAAAATAAGGAACAACAAAACAGATAGATAGATAGATAGATAGATAGATAGATAGATAGATAGATAGATAGATAGATTAATTCTAATAGATAGATAGATAGATAGATAGATAGATAGATAGATAGATAGATAGATAGATAGATATGAACAGGCAAATAGATAGATAGATAGATAGATAGATAGATAGATAGATAGATAGATAGATAGATAGATAGATAATCAACACCCTAATACATAGATAGATAGATAGATAGATAGATAGATAGATAGATAGATAGATAGATATGAACAGTAAATAGATAGATAGATAGATAGATAGATAGATAGAGATAGATAGATAGATAGATAGATAGATAGATAGATATGAACAGGCAAATAGATAGATAGATAGATAGATAGATAGATAGATAGATAGATAGATAGATAATCAACACCCTAATAGATAGATAGATAGATAGATAGATAGATAGATAGATAGATAGATAGATAGATATGAACAGGCAAATAGATAGATAGATAGATAGATAGATAGATAGATAGATAGATAGATAGATAGATAGATGTGAACAGGCAAATAGATAGATAGATAGATAGATAGATAGATAGATAGATAGATAGATAGATAGATAGATAATCAACACCCTAATAGATAGATAGATAGATAGATAGATAGATAGATAGATAGATAGATACAGAACAGGCAAATAGATAGATAGATAGATAGATAGATAGATAGATAGATAGATAGATAGATAGATAGATATCAACACCCTAATACATAGATAGATAGATAGATAGATAGATAGATAGATAGATAGATAGATAGATATGAACAGGCAAATAGATAGATAGATAGATAGATAGATAGATAGATAGATAGATAGATAGATATGAATGAAAATAGATAGATAGATAGATAGATAGATAGATAGATAGATAGATAGATAGATAGATAATCAATCAATAGATAGATAGATAGATAGATAGATAGATAGATAGATATGAACAGGCAAATAGATAGATAGATAGATAGATAGATAGATAGATAGATAGATAACTAACACCCTAATAGATAGATAGATAGATAGATAGATAGATAGATAGATAGATAGATAGATAGATAGATAGATAGATATGAACAGGCAAATAGATAGATAGATAGATAGATAGATAGATAGATAGATAGATAGATAGATAGATATGAACAGGCAAATAGATAGATAGATAGATAGATAGATAGATAGATAGATAGATAGATAGATAGATAGATAGATAATCAACACCCTAATAGATAGATAGATAGATAGATAGATAGATAGATAGATAGATAGATAGATAGATAGATAGATAGATAGATAGATAGATAGATAGATAGATAGATAGATAGATAGATAGATAATCAACACCCTAATAGATAGATAGATAGATAGATAGATAGATAGATAGATAGATAGATAGATAGATCGATCGATATGAACAGGCAAATAGATAGATAGATAGATAGATAGATAGATAGATAGATAGATAGATAGATATTGAACAGACTTAGATAGATAGATAGATAGATAGATAGATAGATAGATAGATAGATAGATAGATAGATAGATAGACAGATAGTCCATTCTCGTTGAAAAGTGGAGATCCCACAAGAAATAAAAAATAATGACAAAAATAAAAAATGAAGATGTCATATGAAAATTTTAAGGGTGGAATGTATTTAAGAAAGAAAGAAAGAAAGAAAGAAAGAAAGAAAGAAAGAAAGAAAGAAAGAAAGAGCAAAGGCACAAAAGGCAAAAAAAAGAAAAGGGGAAGGATAAAAAGAAAAAAATAAAGAAAAAAGAGTAAAAATCAAAGGCATCTGAATGATTGTAAAAACGGTGGAAGGAACAAGTAACAACGGAAAAAACGAACAAAAAAGAAAGAAAGAAAGAAAGAAAGAAAGAAAGAAAGAAAAATAAAGGTATCTGAATTAAAAAAGAAAGAAAATAACAAAAATATCTCAATAAAGAGAAAAAGAAAAAACGAAAAAGATCTAAGATATCTGAAAGAATAGTAAAAAAAAGAAAAAAAGAAAGAAAGAAAGAAAGAGTAAGGGCATCTGAATAAATAAGAAATAAGGAAGAAAAGAGAAAAACAAAGAAAAAATTTAAAAAATAAAGAAAAGTGCAAAGAATGAAAAGAGCAAAGAATGAAGACAGGCAGAGCAAGGCCAACGGAATGCATAAAAAAGAAAAAGGGAGACAAGAAATAAAGAAAAAAGAAAGAAAGAAATGAGCAAAGAGATTTGGAGAAAGAAAGAAAGAAAGAAAGAAAGAAAGAAAGAAAGAAAGAAAGAAAGAAATGAGCAAAGAGATTTGAAGAAAGAAAGAAAGAAAGAAACTGAAATGAGCAAAGAGATCTAAAGAAAGAAAAAGAAAGAAAAGGTCGTAGACAAAGAAAGAAAGAACGAAAGAAAGAAAGAAAGAAAGAAAGAAAGAAAGAAAGAGAAAGAGAAATGAGCAAAGAGATTTGAAGAAAGAAAGAAAGAAAGAAAGAAACTGAAATGAGCAAAGAGATCTAAAGAAAGAAAAAGAAAGAAAAGGTCGTAGACAAAGAAAGAAAGAAAGAAAGAATGAAAGACATCTGAATGATTAGAAAAAGTACAAAGGCGTCTGAATGAATTTAAAAAAAAGAAAAAAAAAGGAAAAGACGAAAGATAGATAGGAAAGAAGTGACCATGATCATAATGGTAACAGTTTCCCCTCGCCTTTCTTTTAAACTATTTTCTTTTCGATTGTCATCGCTGTGCTTCGTCTTTCTAACCCAGAAGGCAGTTCGAATCATCAGAAGGCGAAGCACACGCTTCAGCCGCGAATGTCGGCTAATAAAGCTACAATAGACAGTCACCTCGACAGACTGTCAGATACAGTCGGACATTAATTGCCGACGACTGACCCCCTAAAAAAAAGCAAAGCAAAAAAATAATGAAAAAGAAAATCTTGTCTTAGAGTGTACTGAAGTAACTAAAGATTCACCGAGCGACCTAATTGGTCGCATTGCTTCGTCTGAAGACACAAGATTAAGCGAACTGAGTCAAAAACGAACTGTAGATGAACCGGGGGAAGTCTGACAAGCCGTTTTTCGCGGGCGTGACCCTAACACGTGATCCAAAGACGTGACTGCCACATTTCATTTCATTCATACCCATGGGGCATTCCTTCGATAATATTTTTCATTTTATCATTTTTCATTTTAATTATATTTTCTTTCCTTAATTTTTCCTTCTTGCTTTTTTTTATTGATTCCATCACGAAAAGAAAACGCATAAACGAAAATTGTCCTTCACTTGAATTTTTCTTTTCCTATTCTCCACCCCACCCTAACCTAAATGTGAGGCTCCTCCTATTAAACAAGGATATATGTCCCTAATACTGAGAGCAGTGTAGTATATGTCAATAGTAATGTCTATATTTTACACACAGACACATGCACACACACACACGAATATTTCAAAGATAGATAGATAGATAGATAGATAGATAGATAGATAGATAGATAGATAGATAGATAGAGTTTCAAATGGATACATACATGCATACACAGACCAATAGACCAAAAGACGGACATGAAATGTTATATATGAAACACATACACACACCGACATAGACAAACCGATTACAGAATTAGATGCATAGAAAGAGAATTGTATCGACTGATAGATAGATAGATAGATAGATAGATAGATAGATAGATAGATAGATTTGAACATCCTGCGATAGATAGATAGATAGATAGATAGATAGATAGATAGATAGATAGATAGATAGATAGATAGATAGAAACAATGTAGACATAAAAATAAACACTCTATATTAACTGGCAATTTGAAGATGTAAAAACTCGTCGGGCTATGTTACAATATTGAAGGCATGGTTTGATTATTTTATTAAACACATTGTTTTTAACGCGTGTCCTGTAAATGTTGGAGAAGGTAGAACCAAAGAGGTTCTCTGTCCGAACGCCAGTGGTTTGGATCTAATTATTCCCGCTTGAAACTATTGAATATTCGTTGAACCGTTCAAAAGATGAAATTGCTACTACTCCTATACAACACCGCATAGAATACAAACAATAATATACTGACAACGAACCATTTGAATATTACTTAAAGAATAAATCTAAAATGCTTGGGACAATAATCCCAGTTTCTACACTCTTCTTTTTTATGATAAAGGAAATACTGTAAGAATATCGAAAAGTACTTTTTTAATCTCACAAAATTTAATAAAACATGTATAAAAGAATGACTGTTGTCTAAATATGCAACACTGATATACATACGGGACAGAAATCATATTACACATTCAAATGGCCTAACAAAGACATCTAGGGACACAGAGGGCGATTATCTCCCTTCAGTAGAGATGAGCACGTGAATGATTTGACAACCGCTTAGCGTCTACTAAAATACGAGTATCCACCAAAAATAACGTTGAAAGTGAAACAAAAATCCTTTTCTGTCAGATATCAGCCAAATTTCATTCAGTTATTGTTATTTCGTGAGTAAGAATAAATAAGTCAACAACAGGAATAGGTTAATTGTTGTATTCCGTGAAAATAGTATTTACAAAGGTTATTAGTATCCAATACAAGAATAAGGGTTAATCGTCTCAACCGTCGTAAGACGTAGTATGAGCAAGGGGTACTTCCGGGTCGTCACCGGAAGTCTACGACTGACTTGTCGATCGGCTGCTCGGCACACTCTCGTCTCGTAGATGCCACCATTACTTTACATAGTAATGGAATAGTCCATTATAGCCGAATAGGCGCGGGCGTCCCAACAGTTATGTCAATTCGGTCGGGTTTCCATCCTGGTTAGAAGCAATCCGATGTCTAACCGTACTGATGAGCTGTGATACAGCGAAACATGATTGTCTGCGGATGCCTATATATATAGATAGATAGATAGATATAGATATATATATAAGTAGTGTCGAAACAAAATAGGTAATTTTGTAGTGATATTATGACATTTATGTTATAATTTCTGAATATATATATATATATATATATATATATATTTAATCATTTCACCCCGAGCAAGGCGGAAATGCCACTGATGTGCAGTGGGCTACATAACTGTAAAAAGATTAATCAGAAAAGAGTGAGGAGTACAAACTAGTTAGAAAGGAGCAATAGAAAGCTGAGAAAGCAGGTGCGATGGCAGATACATAGGTGGAGAGAAAGGGAAGATTATACGAGGGTGGGGAGAGAGCTAGAGTCCAGTGGTTAGTAGATGAGTATTGACTTTGCATTTAAATTTCTGGAGGTTGTAGCCGTCAGGAAAGCAAGAATACGGGAGCGAGTTCCACAGGCGGGAAGTGCGAGAGAAGAAGCTGCAGGAGTAGAATTGTCGTCTGCATTTGGCTAACCTGACTGTGAATGGGTGGGACCCAGTAGCATCAGTGACTTAAGTTCGTCTGAGCAGAAGCCATGAAAGTATTTATAGAACAGACAAAAGGAGGCCACATTTCGACCATGGGGAAGTGGCTGCAGTCGAGCCGCCAGATCAGTACCTATCACATTAGAGGCTCTCCTTTGGAGCCTGTCAAGAACACTGAGGAGAACGGCAGGGGCGTCTGACCATAAATGGAAGCAGTAATTCAGGCGGAAAAAACATCCTGGATCGACATAGTTACCCAACCTTCTTAGCAGTAGATTTTGCTATGGTGGTTCCATTTGAGGTCTGAGGACAGGGTAAGTCCGAGGAGGCGTAGTGTATTGCTCTCCGGGAGAATCGCTTGGTCCATGCTTATGGGAGGCAGGAGAGGTTGTCTGTGATGGTTGACAGACAACAGCTTGGTCTTAAACGCATTGAAGTTGACAAGCCACTTCTTGTCCCAATTCACCACCGAGTGTAGATCCCGTTCAAGGTCAGCAGCGAGATTATGTCTGTCCGCCACGCCAGGTTTCTTACTGGTGCGGGAGTATATTGTGGTGTCATCTGCGTAGATGCCTACTTGGGACTTGGTCTCATCTGGGAGGTCGTTGATGAAAATAAGGAAGAGCGTCGGGCCCAGGATAGAGCCCTGTGGGACACCAGCATTCGTGCTGTAGGACGAAGAGGCACGCCCATTCAAAACGACCTTCATTTTGCGGTTATTTAAGAAAGATTGGATTAGGTCAAGCAGGCGACCGATAATACCGTAACCCCGTAGTTTGCATAGGAGGCCAGAGTGCCAAACCCTGTCGAAAGCCTTGGAGATGTCCAGAGCAACCGCGCGAGCCTCGTCAGACTCATCAAGGGCCTGTAGCATGTACTCCGTTACGGTTGTTAGCAGGTCGGCCGTGGACCTGGCAAAGCGGAATCCATATTGCCTGTCAGAGAAGAGTTTGTGGGCAGTGAGATGATGAACTATATATATATATATAATTGCGCCTATCTAGGCAGTAAATGTTCATTCAAACAGGCTCTAGGTTGTGTCTGTTATATTTCTTGATATATTTTCTCGCTGAAAGATAAAGAAACCAGGTTAAATAGAAAAAGGGTGGGGATAGATAGATAGATAGATAGATAGATAGATAGATAGATAGATAGATAGATAGATATGAACAGAAATAGATATTAACAAAAATAGATATGAACATAGACAGATTGGTATGTATATAAATAGAAAAATATGAACATAGATAGATAGATAGATAGATAGATAGATAGATAGATAGATAGATAGATAGATAGATAGATATGCTATGTTCAAAAACGCATTATTCGGGATTTGTTTGATCAGAACATTTTGTGTGAACGAAAGGTTAAAGTCAGGTCAGATATAATAACGATTTCCTCTCGCGGATGCAGATTCATATTTAGGGGTAAACAATTAAAAAGTTAGGATATAAGAGTTGAGTAAAGATTATGTGTGAGGAAAGTAGAATTTTCACAGGGTTACTCTTTGAAATGTACAAGTCAATTTCTTCCCCCTTCTCGTTTCATGCTAAGCAAGGCCTTCTAAATCTTAGTTGGTAACCAGTCTAAAAGAACGTGGGACTAAGAAATACACTTCCTAAAAAACTACTAGTTACGGAGATCACAGAAATAACAGTTAGCATCATGAAGCTGTGGTTTGAGCATAGTGAGTCTGTGGCCTTTTACTCCACAGAAATGTTTACCGGATAAACATAACACAAAAACAGGAAGTATGTGTAACATGTAATTTTTTTTAAAAAGAATATTAATATCGAAGACTGGGCTCCGATGCACCACCTTCTTACCAATGTAATTCAAAGGGAATGGGGATGATTAGTTTCAATGTACGTCGCACGGGAGTCTTAACTTTGAAGACCAGAATTGGTGAATCTAAAGTGTTAAGTTTTTAACATAACAAAATAAAACACCGAGTATTGGAAATAAATAGGGAATTTATCATTGTGGAAACATGAGTACAGCGAACAGTTGTAGATGTTGATTAACCGTGTGTTTTTCGAGAGCCTGGAAGAGTTCTGCCTGCCATGTTTGCTAGCCTCTACCAGAAGTCCCTTCTCCTTGTCTCCCAGCATGCACCTATTAGCTGGGGAATGGACTCCCTTGAATGGTCCGGGGGAGGTAATTTTTTACCCTTTTTTATGGTGATCCTAATATAAAGAATGTCATTTGCCAGAACATTTGCTATGGAAATAGCGATAGAGTATCAAACGGCTGATGAAGTCTGCGTCTGAGCGAAAGGAGTTGTAGAGCGGAAATTAATCCATCTTCCACAATGTCGCGAAAACGCATTTGAACTCTAACAGGGCTGGAAAACCAAGGCCGGGCAGATCCAGACGCGATATGAGTGCAGTACTTTATTTTTGGTCTGATCAGGATCTTGTAATGATGGATCATACCTGTACTTACTGGTGCTCTACAAGATGACAACAATTTCTTTTTGCCAACAAAATTAATTTAAATTAACTAGATTATTAAACCGCGAAGTGAGGTTCTTGTCAATGTATTTTTTCAAGCAAATCAACTTTATTCAAATTACATCAACATGTTTGCTAAATTGAACGGAACGTAGTGTTTGTAAATCTCGACAAAAATGTTAGTGATAACTTCAACAATACAATACTGCGAGGATTTCAACACGTACCAGTGTGTTGCAAAAAAAAAATTCTATTAATTATTACAAGTAAAAAGTGATGTTACTTTCAGTATTCCGACTCCAGAGTTTCGTTGACAAAAACTCAGGGAATCGTCCAGTCGTCAGTGGGCATTGACTATTTTTTTTTTAATCGTATCACCCCGAGCAAGGCGTTAACGCCACTGGTGTGCAGTTGGCTACGTAATAGTGAAAAGATTGGAAAAGAGAAAGCCGGAGACCACATCCTAAACAGGGAATAAGGGATGAGCCTCTTAACCTGTTCAACAGACGTGGGTGGAGTGTGAACCGGGCGATAGATAGATCTATCTACTCCAATTGAAAAACAAACCAAAGTGAGAAGATTGGAAAAGAGAAAGCCGGAAACCACATCCTAAACAGGGAACAAGGGATGAGCCTCTTAACCTGATCAATAGACATGGGTGGAGTGTGAACCGGGCGATAGATAGATCTATTTACCCCAATTGAAAAAAAAAAACAAAGTGAAAAGATTGGAAAAGCGAAAAGCCGGAAACCACATCCTAGACTATTTCTCTATTTTTAGTTTGTTTTTTTTTTGTTTTTTTTTTAGTTTGTGTCTTTTCACCGGATCTATTCAACTTGTACAGCGAGACTATTCTGAGGACCCTAGAAGTTATGCCAGGATTCGTCATCTCATTGGAGGCCACAACTTGAACAACATAAGGTATGCAGATGATACAGTGCTGATTGCAGACACGGAAAGGAAACTACAAGACCTCCTGAAGAAGGTAGCTGAAAAGTGTGACAAAAAAGGACTACAAATAAACTGCAAGAAAACTGAATGCATGGTCATTAGCAAAAAGAGCAAATCAAAATGCCAAATACAGGGGGGGATACTAAAATCAAACATGTACAAAAATTGAAATATCTGGGAAGTGTTCTAACAGAAAAAGAAAAGTGCAACACAGAGATCCGCCGGCGAATTGATATGGCGAAGAACGCGTTCCAGAAGCTAAGTAAAATATTAAGAGACAGGAAAATTTCGCTAAAACAAAGAAGAAAGTACTGGATTGCTATGTGATGTCAGTTTTTCAATATGGCAGTGAATGCTGGACAATATCATCGAAGATGAAGGAAAAACTTGAAGCAGCTGAAATGTAATTCTACAGAAGCATACTGGATATAAAGTGGGGTATCAGTTCCATATTACAATCAATATATAAACTGACCCCTCACTTTGTGGTCACAGCAGTTTCTATACATTTATAGTCCTGAAATCCAAAAGCACAAGGATGCATTCCAGGAGCTGAAAAGAGTATTAAGAAACAGGACAATTTCGCTAGAAACAAAGAAGAAAGTACTGGATTACTATGTGATGTCAGTTCTTCAATATAGCAGCGAATGTTGGACAATATCATCAAAGATGAAGGAAAAACTTGAAGCAATTAAAATGTGGTTCTAGAGAAGGATGCTGCGGATATCATGGACCGAGCATGTGAGCAATGATGAGGTTTTTATAAAAGATAGAAACGAAAAGGAAATTAATATTGAGCATCAGGAAGAGACAACTAAAGTTTCTGGGGCATGCAGTGAGGAAGGAGGGCTTGGAGAACCTGGTACTAACAGGCCAGATAGAGGGAAAAAAACAGAGGCAAGCAGCGGATAACATATTTGAAGGGCCTGAGCAGGTGAATGACAGAACGGGGATTGCGTGGTGTTACAGAAGAAAGCGTGCTTAGAGCCACCAGGGATAGGAAGACGTGGAGGGCCATGACTGCCTACGTCCTGAAAGGACAAGGCACATAGAAGAAGAAAAAGAAGAAGAAGAAGAAGGAGAAGAAGACGAATAAAAAGAAGAAGAAAAAGAAGAAGACGAATAAAAAGAAGAATAAGAATAAGAACAATAAGAAGACGAAGAAGAAGTAAAAGAAGTAAAAGAAGAAGAAGAAGAACAACAACAACAACAAGAAGAAGAAGAAGAAGAAGACGAAGAAAAAGAAGAAAAAGAAGAACAAGAACAAGAAGAAGAAGAAGAAGAAGAAGAATAATAAGAAGAAGAAGAAGAAGAAGAAGAAGAAGAAGACGAAGAAGAAGAAGAAGAAGAAGACGAATAAGAAGAACAAGAACAAGAACAAGAATAATAATAAGAATAATAATAATAATAATAATAAGAAGAAGAAGAAGAAGAAGAAGAAGAAGAAGTGTATGTGCGTGCGTATTCACTTTCATGCGCTTGCGCACGAGGGTAACATTCTATCATCAGCGAGTAAACCTTGAATCCAACCTTATAACGGTTGTCCTCTCAACGAGGCTCCTTTCCTTGTACGCTTATCGAAGTTCATTTTCACACCAGTCCCCAAATAGAAGATATATACAGTACTGTGCAAAAGTATTAGGACAAGAACTATTTTATCTTTTATGAGGTATCAAAATAAAGTTTAAAATCACCCCTGTCCTAACACTTTTGCACACTATCGGTAGTATACAAAAGTATTAGGACAGGGGTTAATTTTTCTAAAAATCTCACTAAAATTCAAATACAGGGTGAAAAGCAAAACCTTTGTGAGAATTATTTAACTAAAAAGGAAGAGGAAGGAAGACTTCGGAATTTGAATTGGCCCCCACAAAGTCCCGATCTCAATCCAATTGAACATCTATGGGATATTTTGAATAAAAAAATTGATAAATCTAATGTTACTTCGCAAGACACACTTTGGTAACAATTGCAAGCTACTTGGCAGGAGATACCATTAGATACATTGACAGAATGAAGGCTGTGATCAAAGCAAAAGGCTATTATACTAAATATTAAATTTATTTTGTAACAAATATTTTTTTTCTTGTTAAAGCATTTGTTGAGTAAATCAGATAAAATTACTTTAATTAAATTGTTTATTTTCTGTCAATATACCTCATAAAAGATAAAATAGTTCTTGTCCTTATACTTTTGCACAGTACTGTATATATATGATGCATTACTAGAGAGGCTGGGAAAAATTTTCGGTACCTAAATTAATAAAATTTTATTGTACTAAGCTACGCATCCTAGTAAAACCAACTGTAATTTGTCCTCCTTTATTTGTTTACACTTCTCCCCAACATTTGGTTTCGATCGGTCAATGTCTGGCTGTTTTAGAGGGTTTGACGGACGGACGGACGGGCGGACGGACGAACGGACGGACTAACGAAAATTAGCGAAATTTAAATGAAATAAAACAAATCTTTTTTTTTTAATCGTATAACCCCGAGCAAGGCGGTAATGCCACTGATGTGCAGGGGCCTACATAAGAGTAAAAAGATTAAATAAAAAAAATTGACAATCTCTAAAGAACTCTGGTCACCTTTGGAGCTGCTTATGTCATTCGCTAGGCGATGCTGTTCAGCAAACAACAAATAAACTCACTGAATGGTGACTCGAGCCGGAAAATTAGCGAGATTTCTTTTGAAGGACATCACCGATCTCTGATTGTCAGATCTAGATCATCATATATGATAAAGCCAATTAATGATTGAGTCTATTAAGAATGAATATATATATATATATATATATATATATATATATATATATATATATATATATATATATATATATACTCGAGTGAATAAGGAACGAAGAAAAATTTACAACGTTCAAAATATTAATTTATAACAATGCTCGATATATGATATAGAGCTGTGAATGTTAATTATAAATTATAGTTTAGAACATGTACAAATTTTTATCCACTACAAAGTGTACAATCAGGTGGTGTGGAAAGGAATGGAAAGTCTCTTTTTTTATATTTAGCGAGTTGTGTGTGGGATGTTGGTGGGGGTTAGCGATAAGGGGATAAGTCATGTAAATTGTCCGTTAGAATTTTGAAAAAAGGAATGTGTGGGGGATAGAATTGATCAATGAATATATATATATATATATATATATATATATATCTTTATTTATCTCTAAATTCAATTAAAACTTAGTGGGGGAAAAAGCCATTTTCAACATGTCATTTTAAGACATGCATTCTTCGACCTTATAAACAGAGAAAATATATATATATATTCCATTTGTAAACGAGTAGAAACCTGGGTCGCGTAATAACTCGTTTGCAAATGGAAAATATTCAAAAGTTCTACAATATAATTGTATTGAACACTTTGTAATAGAAATGTGTACTGGTCTAATTTTATTATGACCAAAAACTAAATAATTAAACAATCAATATAGATAGATAGATAGATAGATAGATAGATAGATAGATAGATAGATAGATAGATAGATAGTATATTGAGGCAGCAAATAATTTTCTAAACATATACTGTTAAATATAAGAGACAATGAATATCTATTATGTTTAATTATGAGCCGTTCTAAACGTCGTATTTTGGCTTTAATTTCAGTTGAAAATAAAGACAAAAATTCTCCAACATTTGAATAATTTTTTATTAAGTTGGTTCCAAGCTTTTGGCTCACATGAGCCATCTTCAAAGAGGTTATAAGGATGGAAACACAATAACATCCACCATCAGTGACGATTTTATCTTGTGTTGACATAAAACTCCGCTAAGCAACAGCAATAGTTACCAAAAATAGTTACCTATAGTATATATATAGTATATATATACTAACGGCAATAGTTACCAAATATATATATATATACGATCATGTCACATTGAATACACTGGTTCTCGCTCGATCACCGAAGTTAAAGCAACGTTGAGGCTGGTCAGTACTTAGATGGGTGGCCGCTTGGGAATACCATGTGCTGTAAGCGTTATTGACGGATGTGCGTTGTGGTGCAGTGGATGTCGGCTCGAAGAGGGAAATAGGTGAGCCTAATTCCAATTCCAGTCGAACACTTTGTATTCACTTAAGCACTGGTACCCTTGGGAAAGCTATTAATCCGTCCCTTCCCTCCAGTTATGGGTTAAATAACTGAGGTCTTTTGTTCATGCGATTTGTGGCAGACTTCTGCACCGATTGTTTGTTATCAGCAGTTCCAAAAAGTGTGGATGGTGCTACACAAGCCTTCACCACTTGAAACAATTCTTTGTGTGGTAGTCTAAGTTAGAAGGCTCATACGTCGAAATCGACGGGAGAGTCCATAATATATATATATATATATATATATATATATATATATAGAGAGAGAGAGAGAGAGAGAGAGAGAGTAATATTTCTATTACTGATCTTAAAATAAAATCTATATAACACAATTTTCGATTCACCGGAAATAAACATATCTGCACTGAAATGAATCATAATGTCAACAAATCTAAGTATGTTACGGAAAATAGCGAAGTTTAACGAAATGTTCTTATAACAACCGACAATTTGAAATGATTTGTTTGAACATTATTTAATGATTTTTTACGATAGGGGTTTTATTGACTCTGTTCTAAATACTTTTGGCATTTCAAAAATGGTAATGTAATTCCTACCGTAAAATGGAAACTATTTAAAAAAGCTAAAACTTGAAACTCTTTATACGACTCCGGCTTCTTCAAGAAAAATTTCAAATTATCCAATTCCCTAAATTAACCCTGTTAAAATAAGAAATGATTTAACAGTCACTTGGCTACACCGTCTTTCGTTTACCTTAAAGTATAGTTAATTACATAAATATAACTACATTCCACAATTAAATTTCTAACTTTACATTAATATATAAGATGCTACAATCCTGCTAACTACTTGAATAGTTTCATTTACCTGAAATAGTGTCATTTACCTGAAATATACCTTTAATCTATTTTTTCATATATCAATAAATCTTAGTTCATGTACATAATAAAATACATTTTAAAATCTTCAACAATGACATTCTGACACAATCCATGACATGAAATATCTAAATCTAAACTCTGTGTGTGTGTGTGTGTGTGTGTGTGTGTGTGTGTGTGTGTGTGTGTGTGTGTGTGTGTGTGTGTATCCGTTACCTATAGACTCCGAAACGGCTGAACCGATTTTCTTGAAAATTTACCCAGTTGTACTATAAGCGTCTGCGAGTGTATTTAGCTAGGTTTTGTGTCGAGGTACCCCAGATAAATATCGAAAATCGATAATCGAAAAAATCGGGTTATAGAAGGAGTGGTCTGATTTTAATCAAATTTGATACGCTCATAGACAAAGACATAAGAAACAATATTCAGAAGTTTCAAGGTTGCAGTTCTTACAATAGTGCAGAAAATCGATAATATATATATAAGGCAAGATGTTTGTGTGCGTGTCGGTTTATATGTCTTTTATACAAATCCGCATTTTTTATCCGATTCTCAACAAACTTCACACAAATATTCTTTAGACTGAGTCTGAGATCTAGGACCATGGATTAGTTTTAAAGCTTTCATTACACCCGAGCAACGCCGGGTTATACTGCTAGTCAAATATAGCGATATAGTCTAACACTAAATGTTACACAAAGTTGACCCATATATTTTGCTTGTTAATTTCTCCTACACACCGACACTCTCTAACCTCATTGTTTATCCATCTTTGACTTAACTTCCTTTTGGTTTATTGAATCTAACCCACTAGAATTCCATCTACTCCCCTCCTAATTATCTGAATAAATCATCTGATGAAGTACTATTGATAGTGCCGAAACACGACAGCTCTTGTGTAGCGGCGGAAAAATGTTGTTGTTGTTGTTTTTTTTTTTATAAATACCGATAATAAAGATATTACTATAAATATTGCTCTACTACGTATCAAGCTCTTTTAAAAAGTAAATGCTACGAACTGTGGATTGTTATTACATTAGCTCTTACTCTTAATAAGATATACATATATATATATGTGTGTTTTTTAATTGTATCACCCCGAGCAAGGCAGTAACGCCACTGATGTACAGGGTGCTACATAAGTGTCAAATAAATTAGATAGGACGAGTGGAAAGAGAAAGACGAACCAGTCAAGGATGGGAATACAGTTGTGATGACAGTTGCAAAGGTGGAGAGAAAGGAAAATATATACAGGGTGGTGCAGAAAGAACTAGAGTCAAGTGGTTAAGAGATGAGTATTGACATTGCATTTAAATTCCTGGAGGTTGTAGCCGTCAGGAAAGCAAGAATATGGAAGCGAGTTCCACAGGCGGGAAATGCGAGAAAAGAAGCTGATGAAGTAGAATTGTCGTCTGCATTTTGTTGTTCTAACTGTGAATGGGTGAGACCCAGTTGCCAGTCTAGTTGCACGAGTAAACACCTGTTGCAGGGGCACGAGTGACTTAAGATCGTTGGAGCAGAAGTCATGAAAGTATTTATAGAACAGACAGAAGGAAGCCACATATGTGTGCTTGTGTGTGTGTGGGGGGGGGGGGGGGGGGTACAGAATAATTAAAAAACAAGTAGGACGAGTATTTTCAATCTAACATGTTTCACTTTAATAAGCTTCTTCAGAAATTTGTCAAAACAATAGTTTAAAAATTAAGAAAAAAAACAAAGAGACAGTATATTGATCGAAGTTTGATTTCATTGGTCAGATAAGTGTCACGTGTAATAAAGCAATCGATGATCATTTTTAACGAATTACATTTCCGTTTAAAATTGTAGCGAAGTAATGTATACACGTATAAAGTGAACATTTTATAAATGAATGAATTAATTTTGAAAGTAAATCTCTTTCTATTTTAATAAAATTAAATCATTTGTCTTAAATTTCTGAAAAAGCGTGTTAAAGTGCAACATATTAGATTAAAGATATTGTTCCTACCAGTTCTTTACTTATTCTATTCATCTTGTCGAATTTCAATTCATACATATATATATATATATAGCGGAGAACCCTCTGACACTGCAACTCATACATATATATATATATATATATATATATATATATATATATATATATATATATATATATATATATATATATATATATATATATATATATATATATATATATATATATATATATAGCGGAGAACCCTCTGACACTGCAACTCATACATATATATATATATATATATATATAGCCATCCACAGACAGATCTGTTTCGCTGTATCACAGCTCATCAGTACGGTTAGATTCCGATTGCTTTTAACCCAGGATTGAAACCCGACCGAATTGGCGTCAGTCGGCAATTCTACCTCTGATCTATGGGCGCTCGGTAGAAGAAGGCAGACTTTTTAGCGTGTATATTATCATTATACACGCCCAATAGCTGAGAGTGTTTTAATTAATTGCTGAATGAACGATACGTAGATGCCAGAGTAGCTACTGTTTTTCAAAGTCTACCATTCTTCCAGAGTGCTCAATCAGGGTGTGAGAGCGTAAATAGTCATCCGCTGACAGATCTGCTTCGCTGTATCACAGCTTATCAGTACGATAAAACTCCGATTACTTATATATATATATATATATATATATATATATATATATATATATATATATATATATAAAAGTAATCAGAGTCTTATCTAAAAGATTTTATCTAATTAATAGAAAATATCAATTCGATAGAAATAGAGATCTCAATGGATACTATCCAGAGCAAATATATTGAAAAAAGAACTCAACACATAATTAAACGGTTTTAAATCCAGAATTTATTTCAGTAATGTAAAGAAAATATTTTACAATTGCCTCGTTCATACAGTTGCTAAATAATAATAATATTATTATTATTTAGTTCCTATATTTAAAAACACTGGAGAACCCTCTGACCCTGCAAATTACCGCCCTATCAGCCTTCTTCCGATCTTTGGCAAAGTGTTCGAAGCCATTATCAACGCCGAGGTGGTTCAGCATCTCACAGCACACAGGCTCCTCTCGGACAAGCAATATGGTTTCCGCTTCACCAGGTCTACTGCTGATATGCTAACGACCATCACCGAGTACATATACCAGGCACTCGACAGGAATGGCGAAGCCCGAACCGTTGCATTGGATATATCTAAGGCGTTCGACAGAGTTTGGCATGCTGGCCTTCTATGTAAACTGCGGAGCTATGGTATAACTGGACATTTGTTTCAACTAATCCAGTCATTCCTCTCTAACCGCACAATGAAGGTGGTATTAAACGGACATGCCTCCCAGAACTACCATACAAACGCAGGTGTCCCCCAAGGCTCCATCTTAGGTCCTACACTCTTCCTGATATACATTAATGATCTCCCTGATTCCATGATATCCCAACTAGGTATGTACGCCGATGACACCACAGTTTACTCTCACCGCCTACAAAAATCTGGTGTAGGCGTCAAAGCTAACCTCGCAGCCGAGATTGAAAAAGACCTCCAATCCATATTGGACTGGAGTAAGAAATGGCTAGTAAATTTTAATGCTTCTAAAACGAAGCTACTCTCAATTAACCATCATCGACAATCTCACCTACCTCCCATTAGCATGGACCAGGCTTGCCTCCCAGAGAGTAAAGCACTACGCCTCCTTGGTCTCACACTTTCAGCGAACCTCAAATGGGATGACTATATCGAATCCATTGCTAAATCCGCTGCTATGAAAGTCGGTTCTCTGTGTAAGGCCCGGAAGTTTTTTCCGTCTAAATCTATCCTGCACATATATAAATCTACCATCCGCCCGTGAATTGAATACTGCTGCCATATCTGGTCGGGTGCCCCTGCTATTCTCCTCGGGCTTCTTGATAAGGTTCAGAGGAGGGTCTGTAATGTGATAGGTACCGACTTGGCAGACCGCCTGCAGTCTCTCTCCCACCGGCGCGACGTGGCTTCCCTGTGTCTCTTCTATAAATACTTTCACAGCTTCTGCTCCGATGAACTTAGATCACTGGTGCCCCCTAAATACGAATTTGAACGAGATACTAGATTAGCAACTAGATCCCACCCTTTTACAGTGAAACCGATAAAATGCAACCGAAACTTCTATTCCAACAGTTTCTTTCCTCACACTTCAAGACTGTGGAATTCTCTTCCACACGATTGCTTCCCCGATGGATACAATCTCCAGGAGTTTAAATGTAAGGTCAATAGACACCTCCTAACACACTAACCTGCTCCCATTCTATCAGACACTCTTCCCATCTGCCCAACCCTCATCCTCGCTATCCTTACTCATCTGTCACCTTCCTCCTGACATTCCCTATGTCTATCCACTCCTTCTCTTTACCTTCCCCTATGTAGCCCCATGCGCAATAGTGGCAGTGGAATCCCTTGCTTGGGGTGAGATGATTAAAAAAAAATGTTAATTTCACTCAGAATATTTTCAAGAAAAAAGAAAACGTTTATAGCAGAGGAATTTTTAAACCAAAAATAAATTGAGAATAGATACATCAAATCACACACATAACACAATACAGAGTAAGGAATTAAATCACACATACATAAAACGAGAAACAATTATGTGTTGAGTTCTCTTCTCATATATATATATATATATAAAGCAAAATTCAACACGTCATTTAAATTGTTTATAAATTATAATTCATTTCAATGAGCTAAATGAGCTCATTTCATCAGATCACACAATAATCTTTCCATTTGGTAGAAATATTTTTGCCGGATAATCATTTCTTTTAACTGAAAAGAAAAATAAGTAAAAAGATTAAGGACAGAGATGTTGGCGTTATCTCAGTTGTGGGTATCTAGACCAGTCGCGAAGATGTTGACCATTGTTGGATTATACTCGCCGTTTACGAACAACATGTATGTGTGTGTGTGTGTGTGTGTGTGTGTGTGTGTGTGTGTGTGTGTGTGTGTGTGTGTGTTCTTACCTAAGTTTCAACCACACCGGTATATTCAGGAGAGTAGCTTTGCATATTCAGTTCATTTGTTTAATTATATATATATATATATATATATATATATATATATATAGTATAATAGGGTTATATATATATATAGTCCTATATATATATATAGTCCTAATAGGGTTATATATATATATATATATATATATATATATATATATATATAGTCATCCGCAGACAGATCTGTTTCGCTGTATCACAGTTCATCAGTACGGTTAGACTTCGATTGCTTTTACCCTAGGATTTTGGATTGATGTGAGTTTGTGACCCTGGATTTCAGGCTTCTACGATCGGCAGACAAACTGATTAACTTTTAAAAAATTTGGTCGTCGTGACTCCAGTCTTACTAAAGTAAACATACATACTCGCTCGTACACCCATTGTTGTACGCAGACACACCAAGGCTATAGAACCCAATCTGTCCTGCTATTTAACCATAACTGAAGGAAAGAAACAAATTAATACCTTTCCCAGGGGTATTTGCGCGTAAGTGAATGCAACGAATTCAACTGGAATTTGAACTCCGTTCTCTGATTTCTCGTTCCGATATCAACTGCAGCACGATTCTCCGCCAATACGATTAATACAACTAAAAAATGGATCGATTAAATAATGTTCAAACAAATCATTTCAAATTGTCGGTTGTTTAAAGAACATTTCGTTAAACTTCGCTATTTTCCGTAACATACTTACATTTGTTGACATTATGATACATTTCAGTGCAGATATATATATAAAATCACCCCTGTCCTAACACTTTTGCACACTAAAGTGTGCAAAAGTATTAGGAGAGGGGTGATTTTCCTAAAAACTTCACTGAAATTCAAATACGGGGTGAAAAGCCAAACCTTTGTCAGAATTATTTAACTAAAAAGGAAGAGGAAATAAGGCTTCGGAATTTGAATTGGCCCCCACATAGCCCTGATCTCAATCCTATTGAACATCTATAGGGTACTAGTAGTATAGCCCGGCGTTGCTCGAGTGTAATGAAAGCTTTAAAACTAATCCATGGTCCTGGAGCTCAGACTCTTTGGACGTTGGCACGAAAGACTAAAAAGCAATAGTTGTTTGCAGTTAAAGCGAAACCGTAGACTAAAAGAAAAATGAATGGATGTAAGTCAAATTTTGATTTCCTGGTATCCAGATCAAATAGGTTTTTTCGTCGTAAACTGAATGTTGAAGGCTAAATAAGTCCTCTGAGTAAATGGTATCATGGCTAAGACTAAGAACTACAATTATACCTACTTAGAGCCAAACCCGAAGTAAAAACTAAAATAAAAGGGCTGAAAATATACAGACATACAGGCAGATAAACAGACACACATTATCGATTTTCTGCACAATTGTAAGAACTGCAACCTTGAAACTTCTGAATATCGTTTCTTATGTCTTTGTCTATGAGTGTATCAAATTTGATTAAAATTGGACCACTCCTTCTATAACCCGATTTTTTTCGATTATCGATTTTCGATATTTATCGGGGTACCTCGACACAAAACCTAGCTAAGAACACTCGCAGACGCTTATAGTACAACTGTGTAAATTTTCAAGAAAATCGGTTCAGCCGTTTTAGAGTCTATAGGTAACGAACACACACACACAGACAGACACACACACAGACACACACACACACACACACACACACACACACACACACACACACACACACACAAAGTTCCATATATAAATAAGTTTAGATTTTGGATAAAAAAAAATTGATAAATCTAATGTTACTTCGCAAGACACACTTTGGGAACAAATACAAGCTGCTTGGCAGGAGATACCATTAGATACATTGAAGAAGCTTGTGATGTCAATGTCAGACAGAGTGAAAGCTGTGATCAAAGAAAAAGGCTATTATACTAAATATTAAATTTATTTTGTAACAAGTATGTTTCTTGTTAAAGCATTTGTTGAGTAAATCAAATAAAATTACTTTAATTAAATTGTTTATTTTCTATCAATATGTCTCATGAAAATAGTTCTTGTCCTAATACTTGTGCAAAGTACTAAGGCAATATGTGTGAGTCTGTGTGTGACTGTTCCCTATGCACGCCTACATTTTTTAAGCTACGCCATGTAAACTTTCTAGGGACACATATCTACAGGGAAGCCAGGTCGACACATACTTTTTGAGCTTAAGTTCAGCAATTTTTACCTTTCGCACTTTTTGGTCATGGAGCAGATTGCTTACATATATTCCGTAAAACATCTAAGATGGTTGCTAGATTACGTCACAGAAATAAAATCACACGTGTCAAACGCGATTTTAAAAAAAATGAGCCTTTATATTTAATTTTTATTCCGGCGTTTTGAAAATTCATTTTGTCAACAAAAAATGTGAATATTTTTCCACGTAATTTTGAAACAAAAGAAATATTTTAAAAAAAGTTTTTTTCAAACAAAAACAAAATATGTAAAAAAAAGTGCTAATGGTTAATTTAATTATTTAAGTCTTTTTTTTTAATATTTCATACTTCCGAAAATAAAATTTTTAAAAAATAAAGCTTTTTTTTGCTAAATATTTCATGCAGGAAATCAACTATGTGTAATTGGTGTGGTATTAATGTAACTTTTTTCTCTAAAATTAAATGTGTACATTTTTAAATATTCTTCGAAAATTTCTGAAATTCATTCAGTCAACAAAAAATGTAAATATTTTAGCCCGTAATTTTGAAACAAAAACAAACGCAATGTTGTTTACAATGTCACACAAAACATCAACTCACGTTTACGCAAAACAAAAGAAAATAGATTTTTTAATGGAATTTTTTTACCATTTTTAACAGCAATTTTTTTATATAATTATTTTTTTATATAACTGAGTTTTAAAGTGAGGCGGCGACTACAAGCTCTCGGAAATCGCAACATGCTGCATTAATCATCTAATTAAACATGTTCTGAGTTGCACGGGCAACGCCGGGCTATGATGCTAGTATATATATATATATATATATATATATATATATATATATATATATATATAAAATAAAATAAATTTTCAATGTTCAAAACTGTTGAATGATCATTTTAACATGAAATCCCTAAGAAAGAATTCACGTCTCATCAGCAACTTACACATTTTCAAAAAAAAAAGTGTGAGTTGCTGATGAGACGTGAAATCTCTCTTAGGGATTTCATGTTAAAATGATCATTCAACAGTTTTGAACATTGAAAATTTATTTTATTATATATTCGCTCTGTAATTTTAATTACAATGAGCTCTCCAACTGTATCATTTTTTAATATTAAAATTTTAATATTAATTAGGATCAGGTTTTTCGGATTTACCTTCCTACTCTTCCGTTTGGATTAAAATTATTTAAAAAAAAAAATATATATATATATATGTGTGTGTGTGTGTGTGTGTGTGTGTGTGTGTGTGTGTGTGTGTGTGTGTGTGTGTGATTTTAATCATCATGGTTGTCCTTCGTGTTTGAAAATACTTGGTTAGGCAATTCAACAGTGTGTCCGGATGTGACTCTGCAAAGCATGCCGGGAAGCACATAATCTGGAGCGCTGTGTACACTGGAAATTGGTAGGTGTGATCAATGCCAAAGTTACACAGTGAAGCTATTATGTTTGACTGGTGATTTTTTGACAACGAGGTCCTTCGTAGTTGACTCGACGGACAATTGTACTCAAATGCGATTGATCGGCAACACACACCATTAACTCCTTACACCAGTGGAAGCGAGTTTTAATCGCATTTTTGTACTGTTTATTGTCGTCCTTGATGTTTTCCGTCACACAGCAACTCTCAGTAAAGCATCATCTGAGAATTGGATATTACTTCATTCAGATCGCGAGGCTAGGCCATTGGACATGTACCCTGATAAGCATTGATTCGATGCTGGTCGAATCAATACAGTCCTAAGTTTCAAAGTTGGTAAAGCGACCCTGCAACATCATTCCAAGTATGGATCTAGAAGACCACATTTGGAACTATTCCAATTTCTTTTTGTGCCTGCGATAGAAAATCCTTATTTACTGAGAATATAATACGTTGTACACTTTTAGTTTAGTAGGCAACTGTCTGTTTTTTCTGATCTAGCACTCTATAACTGAACCTAACTGAGTTTTTGTGCAAAGAACTCTCCGCCGAGATCATACTACCAACGTATTCTAAGGTTTGCATGCTGAGTGCTATCTAGGGTGACAGCTGTTGCAGTAGGTTGGCGTTTGGTGCGGGTTGATAAAACACTTGAGTTTTGTAAAAACTGATTGTCGGGATAAACAATTTTAAAGAATCGATCATACATCAGCAGCAGTTCCGATTATCCATGAGCCACGTAGGGGACAATCATCAACGAAGAAAGCCTCTTGAAAGAGCTGTTGAAGAGTCTTTCTTTGGCGACAGGACGACGGAAATAAATAAAAAAAGTTGCGATCCAATCGCTAAAAAATATAGATTCCTTTCTTTAGATCTTAGGTTCCCAATCCCGGGGTAAATTACCCCAGTGGGGTAATGAGCCCATATTTTGTGGGTAATAGATGTAGCTTTTTCTACTATCCTTGGAATGAAGACCAAGAAACGTATCAGATTCAACGTGACAAACGACGCCCGAATAGCCCTTTCAGTCGCAAAGCCAAGAATAAATAAACTGGCACAGGCAATACAAGCTCAACACACACATTAAGAATCACGGCTAGGTTACGGCTACAATACCTCTGATTATTATAGATTGGTACTATTGTATTGAATAATTTCCATTAACTTTGTCTGCTTTTGATATATGAAAATATAATTACTTCTTTTCCTATATTACGGGTATTTGTTCATTGGGGTAATGGGTAATAGTGAAATTGTATTTTAGGGTAATCGCAGCACAAAGGTTGGGAAACTGCACTCTAGATGGATTGATGGATTTGTTTATTTAACGGCATAACAACTCCTCGTGTTTCATCTAATGTCGAAATTGAATTTTCTTATGGGCTTGGAACTACTAAAAATCTGTTATTCTGCTTTCACAATTGAATACATGGTAGATAATACGCGGGTTTTGTGCATATACATGTTTTGGGGAAGATGGTTACTAGAAGCAGTGATGTGATTTATGTTGTTGTTTTGTTGAAGTTATATTTTGGAATACAGCTTGATTTTAGAAATTGGGGGATATTCTTCTTCTTCTTCTTCTTCTTCTTCTTCTTCTATGTGACATGTTCCTTCAGGGCGTAAGCGATCATCGCTTTCCACGTTTCTCTATCCCTGGTGGCTCTTAGCAAGCTTCCTTCTGTTACCCCACCCAAACCTCGCTCCTCCATCCACCTGCTCAAGCCAGTTAAATACGCTATCCGCTGCTTTTCCCTGTCTCTCTTTCCCTCTATCTGACCTGTGAGTATCAGATTCTCCATGCCTTTCTTCCTCGTTACATGTCCCAAGAACTTCAGCTGTCTATTCCTGATGCTTAGTATTAATTTCCTTTTCGTTTCCATCCTTTCCAAAACCCCATCATTGCTCACATGATATCCGCAGCATCCTTCTGTAGAACCATATTTCAGTTGTTTTAAGTTTTTCCTTCGTGTTTGGTGATATTGTCTAGTATTGCCACACTGAAGAACATGCATCAAGAACTTTCATTATTGGTATAAAAATGTTTAATTAATGGTAGTAAAGAGAATGAACTGTGCCGACGCTGCCTTGTCTTTCTCTCCATTGGTGTGGCTCAATATTGTAATTTTGTCATTATAATGGTTTATAAAAGCATAGTATCACTACACAAAAATGTTCATGTTTCAGAACAAGAGGGTTTTCTTCAGGGGATATTTTAAAATAAATAGTGAAAATTATTTATTTAGAAAATATAAAATGAATTCATGGTTATTCAGAAAATTAAGGTGTGGTAGTTATAGAATACGCTTGTAGGTGTCTTAATATTGGGCAATCAAAAATGAGAATTAGGTTGAACTATGAGGTTAAAAAGATTTGCGTCGCAAAAGGAAGCAGAGTAGCCTAATGTCAAGGCATGACACTTTTCCAGTTGAATTCCTTGCATTCACTTACGCACAAATATTCTTAGGAAAGGTATTAATCTGTCTCTTCCCTTCAGTTTTTGGTTAAATAATAGGAAATTCCTCCTGATGAAATGTTTGGGACCCAACATTGAAACAAACATATGATTGTAGAGAAGAGGACATATACAGAAAAAATTATGTACATGTTCTAAAACATAATTTATAATAAATATTCACAGCTCTATACATCATATGTCGAGCACTGTTTTAAATTAATGTTTTTGACGGAAAAAATTTTCTTTCCTCGTTCTGTACTCACTCGGATATATATATATATATATATACTCAGTTATGATCCGAGATTAAGGACAGGATGGTTAAATATAAAGAAGACAAGAGGAAAACTGTATTTAACTCGCCTACGCATTTCGTCATGTAGTGGGCTTTATCATGGCAAAAAGACGAAATGAGCTTTATTCCAAATTACGTCTCTATAAACAAACAAAAAAATTCTTATGGAAATGATACTGAAACAGTCTAACATACATAATAAAAAGTCGAAGGAAAACGGTTGAATTCCTTTCATTTTAACATCTCGTGACATTGCACGAAACATGAAGGAGTTCTAAAACTAAAATATTCTGTTAATCTTTTTGAATGATCTGTGAGTGTTTTTATAGTTGCCAACACTGTTTATATTGAACATGTGACCACTTAATTGATATTTAATTGGTTTGTTCTTGTCATTCATATTGACCTGTTTTTATTGGCTTGACCTTTTCCTAACTGTGTTGGTATGTTTGAACGCTTTAGGTTTTCTTTTTAGGTCATGGTTATATATATATATATATATATATATATATATATATATATATATAAGCATACAAACAATCAACCACGACAAAAACAGAAAATTATATAACAACCACCAAACAAAAAAGCATAAATAAAGCCTGCAAGAACAGATACACACAGAAACACAAACACTGAACCATGACCTAAAAAGAAAACCTAAGACGTTCAAATATACCAATACAGTTAGGAAAAGGTCAAGCCAATAAAAACAGGTCAACCTGAATGACAAGAACAAACGAATTAAATATCAATTAAGTGGCCACATATTCAATATAAAGCAATTAAGCAAGCGCTTAAAAAGCAATAAACAAAAATCAAGCAACTGCACAATAAAAATAAAATAAAAATAATGAGAAAACCAACCACTTGCAAATAAGATCACTTCCACAAAATATCAATTTACACCTAGCTCCATATAAATAAGAAAAAACCTGGACATAACAACAATCCAGCCCTGATGAATAACGAAATGATAATGATATTCTTACAAAACTTCGAAGACGGCATGAACCTGCTCAGGGAATGTAACAATTCCTTTGTATCAAATCTATCAACGTTCCATCTCCACCCCGATACCGAACACTTTACGATAAAAAATCCACTTGCCAAAATCTTTTATCAGTAAAACTACTGAACAAAAAACAACAATCTAGTCGCTAAACATTATTATAACTCGAATATATATATATAGAGAGACAGACAGACAGAGAGAGAGAGAGAGAGAGTTAGTGCATAGGTAGACTATAAAGTCTAGCTAAGTCTATAGTCTACCTATGTACATGGATTTAGCGGCTTGTGTTGGAGAAGTCGTGGCTCTGGGAGGCACAGTCCTACGGGTAACGGGGCTCGGGTGAGCTCCACCACGGAATTTGTGAACGGGCGGCGCTTCATCGAGCTTAATTCGTCACCTCTTTGTCACCAGGGCCCGTGGTACAGTTGGTATAACATCAGCTCAATAACCAAAACTGTCTGGGTTCAATTCCTGGTAGTGGATGCGCACTGCTGAAGAGTCCCAAATATAGGACGAAACGGCCGTCTAGTGCTTTCTGCATTCTGTTGAGGTCGAATAAAAAGCTCGATAAATTACTTAATAATTGTTGAAATCCTCCTACTTCTTATATATATATAGGAAAAGCTATTAAAAAGTTGTAAGTTTAAGAATGTATGTTTTGACAGTATTTGTTTATTTATATTTTTTTTTTAATCATCTCACCCCAAGCAAGGCATTCCACTGCCACTATTGCGCATGGGGCTACATAGGGGAAGGTAAATAAAAAGAGTGGTTAAATATAGGAAATGTCAGGAGGAAGGTGACAGATGAGTAAGGATAGCGAGGATGAGGGTTGGGCAGATGGGAAGAGTGTTTGATAGAATAGGAGCAGGTTAGTGTGTTAGGAGGTGTCTATTGACCTCACATTTAAACTCCTGGAGATTGTAGCAATCGGGGAAGCAATCGTGTGGAAGGGAATTCCACAGTCGGGAAGTGCGAGGAAAGAAACTCTTGGAGTAGAAGTTACGGTTGCATTTTATCGGTTTCACTGTAAAAGGGTGGGATCTAGTTGCTAATCTAGTATCTCGTTCAAATTCGTATTTAGGGGGCACCAGTGATCTAAGTTCATCGGAGCAGAAGCCATGAAAGTATTTTTAGAAGAGACATAGGGAAGCCACGTCGCGCCGGTGGGAGAGAGACTGCAGGCGGTCTGCCAAGTCGGTACCTATCACATTACAGACCCTCCTCTGAACCTTATCGAGAAGCCCGAGGAGAATAGCAGTGGCACCAGACCAGATGTGGCAGCAGTATTCAATGCACGGGCGGATGGTAGATTTATATATGTGCAGGATAGATTTAGACGGAAAAAACTTCCGGGCCTTACACAGAGAACCGACTTTCATAGCAGCGGATTTAGCAATGGATTCGATATAGTCATTCCATTTGAGGTCCGCTGAAAGTGTGAGACCAAGGAGGCGTAGTGCTTTACTCTCTGGGAGGCAAGCCTGGTCCATGCTAATGGGAGGTAGGTGAGATTGTCGATGATGGTTAATTGAGAGTAGCTTCGTTTTAGAAGCATTAAAATTTACTAGCCATTTCTTACTCCAGTCCAATATGGATTGGAGGTCTTTTTCAATCTCGGCTGCGAGGTTAGCTTTGACGCCTACACCAGATTTTTGTAGGCGGTGAGAGTAAACTGTGGTGTCATCGGCGTACAAACCTATTTGGGCTCTTATGGAATCAGGGAGATCATTAATGTATATCAGGAAGAGTGTAGGACCTAAGATGGAGCCTTGGGGGACACCTGCGTTTGTATGGTAGTTCTGGGAGGCATGTCCGTTTAATACCACCTTCATTGTGCGGTTAGAGAGGAATGACTGGATTAGTTGAAACAAATGTCCAGTTATACCATAGCTCCGCAGTTTACATAGAAGGCCAGCATGCCAAACTCTGTCGAACGCCTTAGATATATCCAATGCAACGGTTCGGGCTTCGCCATTCCTGTCGAGTGCCTGGTATATGTACTCGGTGATGGTCGTTAGCATATCAGCAGTAGACCTGGTGAAGCGGAAACCATATTGCTTGTCCGAGAGGAGCCTGTGTGCTGTGAGATGCTGAACCACCTCGGCGTTGATAATGGCTTCGAACACTTTGCTAAAGATATATTATATTTTATATTTCAGACCACCCTCGGTCCTTCATCAGAAACAAATAATTTTAAAATTTGAATTAGAAACGTATTTCGCGAGAGCGTCTGTGGAGAGAGTTTGTTTATATCAAGTGACGCAGAAAGCGACAGATTTTTTTTCAAATATTTGTAAACGTAAACCTATCTTTAATAATACTTATAAATTTTGTTTTAGATATAAAAATGTTTTGAATGTATCTAAAAAAGTTTAGCTATTGAAATATTTGTAAAGATTCAAAACACTTAAGTCCCTATTCAACCCTAGCTTGTGTGCATTTTATTTTAAAATCCAGTATTTTCCTTTCTTTCTGCGTGAGTGTGTAGAACTAAAATCGGAGTCTATTAGTAAACATTTGCAATTTTCTAAAGTGTGACCCGGTTAATTGAAATGGACTGCTATTGGGGAATATTAAGACAGTATACGTGGATCATCACTATGTTTTATATATATATATATATATATATATATATATATATATTGTAAGAAAGTGACAGGACAAGTAGATTTTGAGCCCACTGTTCAAGTCTTTACTTTTATAAAGAGTGCTCGATACAGAGTAGAGCTTTGTATTGTAATAGTTATTACAATGGTTTATAAAAGCATAGTATCACTACACAAAAGTTTTCATGTTTCGGAGCACAATCGATCCTCTTCGGGTGGTATATGGAACTGAAAATAAATGGTGGAAACGATTTATTTTTCGGAATGTGATATGTAGGTGATGTGTGAGATGGAAATTTAGTATGTCTAAGCTGGTCCGTCGGCAGTTTGTAACCATAGGGATACAGATTTGGGTTAGAAGAGTGGGGCGATGTGGCTTAGTTCTGGACAGGTCACTTTTTAGTTTTGTCTGGGTAAATCGCATAGTGGGACCTTAGATTTTTTAAATGGGTAGAAAATTTTTATTTGACTACTATCTATGAGTTGATGAAAAAGAGTGACCTTTTAGTATTGTTTATTTTATTCATTTTTTTTATTTTGTGGATGAAACATGGATATTAATTAACTTTTCGAGAGAATCATCTTATCTGAATGAGGTATCGAGTGGGGCCGCATAATACTTCAAATAGGGAAATAATTTTAAATGTAAGTTGATTTATATATATATATATATATATATATATATATATATTAGAGCAGGATTATATATATATAATACTGCTGCATATCATTCTAAATAATTCAAAATATATTCTAGACATACATAATATTCTATATTTTACGTAAATAAAGTTGTTTTAAAATGTGTAATTTATGATAATACATACAAATAAATTCAAAATTTATTACATCTAAAAGTTAAATATTATAATATTTCCGAATATTATTTTTATTATTTCTTTATATTACTTAAATATAATATTTTAATATATAAATAACTAGCAGTATAGCCCGGCGTTGTAATGAAAGATTTAAAATTAATCCATGGTCGTGGAGCTCAGACTCTTTGGACGTTGGCACGAAACATTAAAAAGCATTAGTTGTTTCCAGTTAAAGCGAAACCGTAGACTGAAAGAAAAATGAATGGATGTAAGTCAAATTTTAATTTCCTGATATCGATATCAAATAAGTTTTTTCGTCGTAAACTGAATTTTGAAGGCTAAATAAGTCCTCTGAGTAAATGGTATCATGGCTGAGACTAAGAACTACAATTATACCTACTTAGAGCCAAACCCGAAGCAAAAAGTAAAATAAAAGGGCTGAAAACAAATACAGACATACAGGCAGATAAACAGACACACAAACATCTTACCTTTTATATATATGTATATTATCGATTTTCTGCACTATTGTAAGAACTGCAACCTTGCAACTTCTGAATGTCGTTTCTTATGTCTTTGTCTATGAGCGTATCAAACTTGATTAAAATCGGACCACTCCTTCTATAACCCGATATTTTCGATTATCGATTTTCGATACTTATCGGGGGCACCTCGACACAAAACGCAGCTAAGAACACTCGCAGACGCTTATAATACTACTGTGTAAATTTTCAAGAAAATCGGTTTAGCCGTTTCGGAGTCTATAGGTAACGGACACACACACACACACACACACACACACAAAGTTCCATTTATAAATAAGTTTAGATAACCATCTATTGCTTCATTATAATGACACATATCTGACCAATAAGAACGAAGCCTCAAACAGCATTCCAGTATTCTTTGTTTGTTAATAATTCAAAAAATTCCTGTCTTTAAGCAGATCTCTGAAGAAGCTGAAATAAAAGTGAAACGTGTTAAATTAAGAAACACACACATTATATATATATATATATATATATATATATATATATATAATAATAATAATAATAATAATAATTATTATTATTATTATTATTAAACCGACTCTGCGTGTATTCCAATCTCAAAATTTTATAGAATGGACTTTCTAAGACTATGAATGACCAGCAGAACCTAAATCCGTTATTGCCCTCGGCTATAAAGCTTTGGGCAAAGAGGGGGAAAAAAAGAAAACTGCGTGGGACCGACAATACATACGGTTCCTCCCAGTAAAAAGAAAAAAAACCCTCTAACGGAACAAACAACCAGAAAAGAAAAGTGCTCGATACACACAACCGAAAAGTATTTAACTAGAAGGCAGTAACCTTCTATATATATTTATTAATATATATATATATATATATATATATATATATATATATATATATTAATAAATATACATTATTATCCTACGTCTATAACACAACTCGGAGATTCATGCCCTATGCAATCATCAGGTGCATATTATATTACATTGAACACTGTACTAATAAAGCCAGAAAATGTATATATTTATATATGTGTGTGTACCTGCGTGTATACCCATCAGTTTATTTATTGATATCCATACATATAAACATACATACATACATACATAGATATTTCTGTTCTTTTCTTCTTTCTTTCTTTCTGTCTGTCTGTAATACTCTCTCTCTCTCTCTATATATATATATATATATATATTTCCCTTTCTATTTCACACTCTACGCCTCTCTCTCTTTATATATATATATCTATATTCTTTTCTATTTTACTCTTTCTCTCTCTCTCTCTTTATATATATCGCTATTTCTAGCTCTTTTTCTCACACTCTCTGTATATATATGTATATTTTCTGTTTTTCTCACTTTCTCTGTGTCCTTCTACATATATATATATATATATATATATAAGAAAAATTAAGGCAGACACGTTATTTCATGGTGTATCGGAAGTATGGCCTATTTCAGGCGAACCATCATCAGCTTCTGTCTTTATTTTACAAAAAATTTTACACGAATTTTACATGGATTCGTGTAAAATCCCTTGTAAAATAAAGATGGAAGCTGATGATGGTTCACCTTAAATAGGTCTAAACTTTCGATTCACCATGAAATAAAGTGTATGCCTTAATTTTTCTTATATTTGCTTAATATGTATTTATATGCGTATATGTTTAGAGAGTTATCCTACCACTGTATGTAAAGGATACTCCTTTGGATTCTTCTATACCCACACTGCATGCTTATATATATATATATATATATATATATATATATATATATATATATATATACAAATGAATAAGGAACGAAGAAAATATTTGCAGCGTACAAAACATTGATTTAAAATAGTGCTCAACATAAAAATAGAGCAATGAATATTTAATATAATTTATACTTTAGAACATGTACTAACTAGAAGCTGCTACAAAAGTGTACATTTTGTTTCGACGTTGAAAGAACACTGTCGCATCATCTAGTTAATAATGATGGTAATAAAAGTTATTTTTTAAAAGAAATTTTTTAAAAAAATTAATTCTTTTTAATTTTGTTTTAAAAAATAACGTTTATTACCGTTATTATTAACTACCTGATGAGACATTGTTCGTTTAATGTCGAAACAAACTGTACAACTTTGTAGCAGATTGTACATGTTCTAAAGTAACATATATATACAAGTATAGGGTACGTATGAATGGAATAATATTCAGTATCCAAAGAAACACTATTCTTAAAAAAGTTCTCAATACAAAGTAGAGCTGAATATATATATATATATATATATATATATATATATATATATATATATATATATACATAAGTAGTTTTAAAAAGTGAGGGATGGAATTTATTGTTTCTTTTTTATAAAACTTTTTTATAAAACTCTTTCAATAATGGTTCCTTCATTAACTCCGTAATTTCTTTTTCATTCTTTTTCATCTCGTGTTTTCCGCCTCGTCTTTCTTTCTCGTTCTTCTCTTTTATTCCTTTTTTCTTTCTTTCTTTCTTTCTTTCTTTCTTTCTTTCTTTCTTTCTTTGGCTACTTGTTCTTCATCTTTTCTTCTCATTTTTTAAATTTGTCCTAATTTTTTTTTTTTTTGTTTCTCTTGTCAGAAACCATGGACTTTTCAATCGCACCACCCCCACACACTTCCCAACCAGCAAACCACACAGTCATCGGCTTCCACATTTTCGGACAACTTACCTTCCGCGTACAAGCGGGATTTCACATTCTCAACGAAGAAAAAAAAACCCTCCCCGTTCTTGGAATTATCATCGTTCCGTCTCTGTCCTCGATTCAACAATGTTTCCTTCCAGTCATCTTTCGCTTCTCTTGCCACAGGAATAACATCCCCCACCCCGAAAGAATGACCAGGTCATATTGAAAACTATGAACTCGCAGAGTGTGATGAGAATTACGAATTTCTGTGTGTGTGTGTGTGTGTGTGTGTGTGTGTGTGTGTAAGAGAGAGAAACAGAGAGATGTATAGAGAGACACAGAGAGAGTTAGAGATAGAGAGAGAATGAGAATGAATAATAGTGGGGTGAGAGGGTAGTTGAAAGCCATGCCAGGATTATGAGCAATAAGGTAGGGGTAACTAAAAATGACGGCGGCGGCGAGGGTGAAACGTGGTGACGAACTGGTGCCAGAGAGAAGTGATGTGTGGAGCAAACGAGAGAAACACACGAGTGAGCGCTAACGACCCCACGTGCCCAGGCGTCTGACTCACGACCCTCTCCCTCCGCTCTCTCTCTCTCTCTCTCTTTATCCTTCTCTTTCTTATCCTGTTTCTTCTTTCTCTCACTCACTCTTTATTCTTCTCTTTCTTATCTTCTTCTCTCTATCCCTCTCTCTATATTCTTCTCTTTCTTATCTTCTTTCTCCTCTCTCTCTTATCTTTCCCTTTCTTTTATTGTTCCTTCTCTCTCTCTCTCTATTCTTTACATTCTTCTCTCACAAACTCTCTCTCTCTTTATCCTGTAATATCTTATCTTTTTCTTCTCTCTCTCTCTCTTTATCCTTCTCTTTCTTATCTTGTTTCTCCACTCTCTCTTTCACTCTCACTTATCATTCTCTTCTTTCTCTCTTCATCCTTCTCCCTCTCTCATCCTCTTTCTCCTCTCTCTCTCTCTTCTTATCCTTCACTTTCTCATCTTTTTTCTTCACTCTCTTTATCCTGTACTTTATTATCTTCTTTCTCCTCTCTCTCTCTCTCTCTCTCTTTATCCTTCTCTTTCTTATCTTGTTTCTCCTTTCTCTCTCTCTTTCCTCTCTCTTATCCTTCTCTTATCTTCTTTCTCTCTTCACCCTTCTCCCTCTCTCATCTTCTTTCTCCTCTCTCTCCCTCTCTCATCCTTCACTTCTCATCTTCTCTCTCTTCATCCTGTACTTTCGTATCTTCTTTCTTTCTTCTCTCTCTCTCTCTCTCTCTCAAATTCTCTCTCTCTCTTTTTATCCTTTACTTTTCACATCTTCTTTCTTCTCTCTCCCAAACTCTCTCTCTTTCGTTTTATTTCTTCTCTTTTTCATCTCCCTCGCTTTCTTGGTCACCCCTCTTCTCTGATCTTCTTTCTTTGTTTTCTTTATCTATTTCTCTCCTACTCCCTGCTTTCTTTTTGCGTACACGTCTCTCTCGTCCCTTTCCTCTTTCCTGCACTCTCTTTATCTCTTTGTCACTTTTTCCTTTCCTTTTTCTTTTCTCTTTTCTATCGTCTTTCTCTCCTTTCTTGCACTAATCGTCTTTTTTTCTCACTCTCTTTGTTTTCTTACATTTTTCTTTTCTACTATCCCCTTGCATTCTTTTTCTTCTCTTCCACTTTCTCCTTTTTCTTTATTCTCTCTCTCTCTCTCTCTCTCTCTCTCTCTCTCTCTCTCTCTCTCTCTCTCTCTCTCTCCTAATGTGTCAACCTTTTGGTCAGCATTACCCAACGTTCTTTTTTTTCTCCGCACCTCATTTGGTCTCTTTCTCTACGTCACTTTGTGACGGAATCTCCCTCTCTTTCCCTCTCTCTCTGTGTATCTTTCGCGTAATT
>JBBBDQ010000889.1:682500-687500 GCA_037127315.1 Ascarosepion bandense | reverse complement strand
ATTTATCTATCTATCTATGTCTTTTATCTATCTATCTATCTATTTTTATCTATCTATGTCTTTTATCTATCTATCTATCTATTTTTATCTATCTATATATCTATCTATGTCTTTTATCTATCTATCTATTTTATCTATCTATCTATCTGTCTATGTCTTTTATCTATCTATTTTTATCTGTCTATCTATCTATGTCTTTTATCTATTTTTATCTATCTATCTATCTATCTATTTTTATCTATCTATCTATCTATCTATTTTTATCTATCTATCAATCTATCTATTTTTATCTATCTATCTATCTATCTATGTCTTTTATCTATCTATCTATCTATTTTTATCTATCTATGTCTTTTATGTATCTATCTATCTATTTTTATCTATCTATATATCTATGTCTTTTATCTATCTATTTTTATCTATCTATCTATCTATCTGTCTATGTCTTTTATCTATCTATCTATTTTTATCTATCTATCTGTCTATCTATTTTTATCTATCTATCTATCTATCTATCTATCTGTCTATGTCTTTTATCTATCAATCTATCTATTTTTATCTATCTATCTATATCTTTTATCTATTTGTCTATTTTTATCTATCTATCTATCTATGTCTTTTATCTATATATCTATCTATCTCTTTTATCTATCTATCTATGTCTTTTATCTAACTATCTCTTTTATCTATCTATCTATCTCTTTTATCTATCTATTTTATCTATCTATCTATGTCTTTTCTCTATCTATCTATTTTATCTATCTATCTATGTCTTTTATCTATCTATCTATCTGTCTATCTATGTCTTTTATCTATCTATCTATCTGTCTATGTCTTTTATCTATCTATCTATCTGTCTATGTCTTTTATCTATCTATCTATCTATTTTTATCTATCTATCTATATCTTTTATATATTTGTCTATTTTTATCTATCTATCTATCTATGCCTTTTATCTATCTATTTTTATCTATCTATGTCTTTTATTTATCTATCTATCTATTTTTATCTATCTATGTCTTGTATCTATCTATCTATTTTTATCTATCTATCTATGTCTTGTATCTATCTATCTATTTTCATCTATCTATCTATCTATCTGTCTATGTCTTGTATCTATCTATCTATCTATCTATCTGTCTATCTATCTATGTCTTTTATCTATCTATCTATTTTTATCTATCTATCTATCTATCTATGTCTTTTATCTATCTATCTATTTTTATCTATCTATCTATGTCTTTTATCTATCTATCTATCTGTCTTTTATCTATCTATCTATGTCTTTTATCTATCTATCTATCTATGTCTTTTATCTATCTATCTATCTGTCTATCTATGTCTTTTATCTATCTATCTATCTATCTATATATGTCTTTTGTCTATCTATCTATCTATCTACCTATGTCTTTTATCTATCTATCTATCTATCTACCTATGTCTTTTATCTATCTATCTATCTATCTATCTATCTATCTATCGATCTATCTATCTATGTCTTTTATCTATCTATCTATCTATCTATCTATCTCTCGATCTATCTATCTATGTCTTTTATCTATCTATCTATTTATCTATCTATGTCTTTTATCTATCTATCTATCTATTTTTATCTATCTATGTCTTTTATCTATCTATCTATCTATTTTTATCTATCTATGTCTTTTATCTATCTATCTATTTTTATCTATCTATATATCTATCTATGTCTTTTATCTATCTATCTATTTTATCTCTCTATCTATCTGTCTATGTCTTTTATCTATCTATTTTATCTATCTATCTATCTATCTATTTTTATCTATCTATCAATCTATCTATTTTTATCTATCTATGTCTTTTATCTATCTAACTATCTATTTTTATCTATCTATGTCTTTTATGTATCTATCTATCTATTTTTATCTATCTATATATCTATCTATGTCTTTTATCTATCTATTTTTATCTATCTATCTATCTATCTGTCTATGTCTTTTATCTATCTATCTATTTTTATCAATCTATCTGTCTATCTATTTTTATCTATCTATCGATCTATGTATTTTTATCTATCTATCGATCTATCTATTTTTATCTATCTATCGATCTATCTATTTTTATCTATCTATCTATCTATCTATTTTTATCTATCTATCTATCTATCTATCTATCAATCTATCTATTTTTATCTATCTATCTATATCTTTTATCTATTTGTCTATTTTTATCTATCTATCTATCTATGCCTTTTCTCTATCTATTTTTATCTATCTATGTCTTTTATTTATCTATCTATCTATTTTTATCTATCTATGTCTTGTATCTATCTATCTATCTATCTATTTTTGTCTATCTATCTATGTCTTGTATCTATCTATCTATCTATTTTCATCTATCTATCTATCTATCTGTCTATGTCTTGTATCTATCTATCTATCTATCTATCTGTCTATGTCTTGTATCTATCTATCTATCTATCTATCTATCTATCTATCTATGTCTTTTATCTATCTATTTTTATCTATCTATCTATGTCTTATATCTATCTATCTATCTGTCTTTTATCTATCTATCTATGTCTTTTATCTATCTATCTATCTATGTCTTTTATCTATCTATCTAGGTCTTTTATCTATCTATCTATCTATGTCTTTAATCTATCTGTCTATATCTTTTATCTATCTATCTATCTATCTATCTATGTCTTTTATCTATCTATCTATCTGTCTATCTATCTATCTATGTCTTTTATCTATATATCTATCTATCTCTTCTATCTATCGATCTATGTCTTTTATCTAACTATCTCTTTTATCTATCTATCTATCTATCTATCCATGTCTTTTATCTATCTATCTAACTATCTATCTATCTATCTATCTATCTATCCATGTCTTTTATCTATCTATCTATCTATCTATGTCTTTTATCTATCTATCTATGTGTCTATCTTTGTCTTTTATCTATCTGTCTTTCTATGTCTTTTATCTATCTATCTATCTATCTATCTATTTAATCTATCGATCTATCTATCTATCTATCTATGTCTTTTATCTATCTATTTATATATCTATCTATCGATCGATCTATCTATGTTTTTTATCTATCTATATATCGATGTATTTTGTCTATGTCTTTTATCTATCTATCTATCTATGTCTTTTATCTATCTATCTATCTATTTTTATCTATCTATCTATGTCTTTTATCTATCTATCTATTTTTATCTATCTATCTGTCTATGTCTTTTATCTATCTATCTATTTTTATCTATCTATCTATCTATTTTTATCTATCTATCTATCTATCTATCTATGTCTTTTATCTATCTATATATCTATTTTTATCTGTCTATCTATCTATGTCTTTTATCTATCTATCTATCAATCTATGTCTTTTATCTTTTATCTATCTATCTATCTATGTCTTTTATCTATCTATCTATTTTTATCTATCTATCTATCTATATCTTTTATCTATTTGTCTATTTTTATCTATCTATCTATGCCTTTTATCTATCTATTTTTATATATCTATCTATGTCTTTTATCTATCTATCTATTTTTATCTATCGATCTATCTATCTATCTATCTATTTTTATCTATCTATCTATGTCTCCTATCTATCTATCTATCTATCTAACTATGTCTTTTATCTATCTGTCTATCTATCTATTTTTATCCATCTATCTATGTCTTGTATCTATCTATCTGTCTATTTTCATCTATCTATCTATCTATCTATCTCTGTCTTTTATCTATCTATCTATGTCTTTTATCTATCTATCTATTTTTATCTATCTATCTATCTATCTATGTCTTCTATCTATCCATCTGTCTATCTATTTTTATCTATCTATGTATATCTTTTATCTATCTATCTATTTTTATCTATCTATCTATCTATGTCTTTTATCTATCTATCTATTTTTATCTATCTATCTATCTATCTATGTCTTTTATCTATGTATCTCTCTATGTTCTTTTATCTATCTATCTATCTATCTATGTTCCTTTATCTATCTATCTATCTATCTATATATGTTCTTTTATCTATCTATCTATCTATCTATCTATGTTCTTTTATCTATCTATCTATCTATCTATCTATCTATCTATCTGTCTGTCTTTTATCTATCTATCTATCTATCTGTCTTTTATCTATCTATCTACCTATCTATCTATCTATGGCTTTTATCTATCTATCTACCTATCTCTTTCATCAATCTATCTCTTTTATCTATCTATCTACCTATCTCTTTCATCAATCTATCTCTTTTATCTATCTATCTATCTCTTTCATCAATCTATCTCTTTTATCTCTCTATCTATCTATCTATCTATCTATCTATGTCTTTTATCTATCTATCTACCTATCTATCTATCTATGTCTTTTATCTATCTATCTACCTATCTCTTTCATCAATCTATCTATCTAGCTATCTATCTATGTCTTTTATCTATCTATCTATCTATCTATCTATCTATGTCTTTTATCTATCTATCTACCTATCTCTTTCATCAATCTATCTATCTATCTATCTATGTCTTTTATCTATCTATCTACCTATCTCTTTCATCAATCTATCTATCTAGCTATCTATCTATCTATGTCTTTTATCTATCTATCTATCTATCTATGTCTTTTATCTATCTATCTATCTATCTATCTATGTCTTTTATCTATCTATCTATCTATCTATCTATGTCTTTTATCTATCTATCTATCTATCTATCTATCTATGTCTTTTATCTATCTATCTATCTATCTATATATCTATCTATGTCTTTTATCTATCTATCTATCTATGTCTTTTATCTATCTATCTATCTATCTATCTTTGTCTTTTATCTATCTTTCTATTTTTATCTATGTATTTTATCTATCTATGTCTTTTATCTATCTATCTATTTTTATCTATCTATGTCTTTTATCTATCTATCTATCTATGTTCTTTTATCGATCTATCTATCTGTCTATGTCTTTTATGTATCTATCTATCTATATCTTTTATCTA
>JBBBDQ010000889.1:677500-680000 GCA_037127315.1 Ascarosepion bandense | reverse complement strand
TCTGTTCATATCTATCTATCTATCTAACCATTTCAGTCTGTTCATATCTATCTATCTATCTATCTAACCATTTCAGTTTGTTCATATCTATCTATCTATCTAACCATTTCAGTCTGTCTATCTATCTATCTAACCATTTCAGTCTGTTCATATCTATCTATCTATCTAACCATTTCAGTCTGTTCATATCTATCTATCTATCTAACCATTTCTATCTGTTCATATCTATCTATCTATCTAACCATTTCAGTCTGTCTATCTATCTATCTATCTAACCATTTCAGTCTGTTCATATCTATCTATCTGTCCATTTCAGTCTGTTCATATCTATCTATCTATCTAACCATTTCAGTCTGTTCATATCTATCTATCTATCTAACCATTTCAGTCTGTCTATCTATCTATCTATCTAACCATTTCAGTCTGTTCATATCTATCTATCTATCTATCTATCTAACCATTTCAGTCTGTTCATATCTATCTATCTATCTATCTATCTGTCTAACCATTTCAGTCTGTTCATATCTATCTATCTATCTATCTATCTAACCATTTCAGTCTGTTCATATCTATCTATCTCTCTATCTATCTATCTAACCATTTCTGTCTGTTCATATCTATCTATCTATCTAACCATTTCAGTCTGTTCATATCTATCTATCTATAACCATTTCAGTCTGTTCATATCTATCTATCTATCTAACCATTTCAGTCTGTCTCATATCTATCTATCTATCTATCTATCTATCTATCTAACCATTTCAGTCTGTTCATATCTATTTATCTATCTATCTATCTATCTAACCATTTCAGTCTGTTCATATCTATCTATCTCTCTATCTATCTATCTATCTAACTATTTCAATCTGTTCATATCTATCTATCTCTCTATCTATCTATTTAACCATTTCAGTCTGAAGCCCATATCTATCTATCTCTCTATCTATCTATTTAACCATTTCAGTCTGTTCATATCTATCTATCTCTCTATCTATCTATTTAACCATTTCTCAGTCTGTTCATGTATCTATCTATCTCTCTATCTATCTATTGAACCATTTCAGTCTGTTCATATCTATCTATCTCTCTATCTATCTATTGAACCATTTCAGTCTGTTCATTCATCTATCTCTCTATCTATCTATTTAACCATTTCAGTCTGTTCATATCTATCTATCTCTCTATCTATCTATTTAACCATTTCAGTCTGTTCATATCTATCTATCTCTATTTAACCATTTCAGTCTGTTCATATCTATCTATCTCTCTATTTAACCATTTGGGTCTGTTCATATCTATCTATCTCTCTATCTGTCTATTTAACCATTTCAGTCTGTTCATATCTATCTATCTCTCTATCTATCTATTTAACCATTTCAGTCTGTTCATATCTATCTATCTATCTATCTATTTAACCATTTCAGTCTGTTCATATCTATCTATCTATCTATCTATCTATCTATCTATCTAACCATTTCAGTCTGTTCATATCTATCTATCTATCTATCTATCTATCTAACCATTTCAGTCTGTTCATATCTATCTATCTATCTATCTATCTATCTATCTATCTATCTATCTATCTATCTAACCATTTGTCTGTTCATATCTATCTATCTATCTATCTATCTATCTAACCATTTCAGTCTGTCTATCTATCTATCTATCTATCTATCTATCTAACCATTTCAGTCTGTTCATATCTATCTATCTATCTATCTATCTATCTAACTATTTCAGTCTGTTCATATCTATCTATCTATCTATCTATCTATCTAACCATTTCAGTCTGTTCATATCTATCTATCTATCTATCTATCTATCTATCTAACCATTTCAGTCTGTTCATATCTATCTATCTATCTATCTATCTATCTATCTATCTAACTATTTCAGTCTGTTCATATCTATCTATCTATCTATCTATCTATCTATCTAACCATTTCAGTCTGTCTATCTATCTATCTATCTATCTATCTATCTATCTATCTAACCATTTCAGTCTGTTCATATCTATCTATCTAACCATTTCAGTCTGTTCATATCTATCTATCTATCTATCCATTTCAGTCTGTCTATATCTATCTATCTATCTCACCATTTCAGTCTGTTCATATCTATCTATCTATCTAACCATTTCAGTCTGTTCATATCTATCTATCTATCTAACCATTTCAGTCTGTCTATATCTATCTATCTATCTAAATCCATTTCAGTCTGTCTATATCTATCTATCTATCTATCTATCTATCTAACCATTTCAGTCTGTTCATATCTATCTATCTATCTATCTATCTATCTATCTATCTATCTATCTATCTATCTAACCATTTCAGTCTGTTCATATCTATCTATCTATCTAACCATTTCCAGTCTGTTCATATCTATCTATCTATCTAACCATTTCAGTCTGTTCATATCTATCTATCTATCTAACCATTTCAGTCTGTTCATATCTATCTATCTATCTAACCATTTCAGTATGTTCATATCTATCTAT